>CAUYQU010043369.1:0-88981 GCA_963574635.1 Cheracebus regulus | reverse complement strand
AGGTGTCTCCCAGCCCTGAGCAATGCTTCCCCCACAGGTATCTCTCAGCCCTGAGTAATGGTTCCACCACAGGTATCTCCCAGCCCTGAGCAATGGTTCCCCCACAGGTATCTCCCAGCCCTGAGTAATGGTTCCACCACAGGTATCTCCCAGCCCTGAGCAATGCTTCCCCCACAGGTGTCTCCCAGCCCCGAGTAATGGCTCTCCCAGCCCCGAGTAATGGTTCCACCACAGGTACCTTCCAGCCCTGAGCAATGCTTCCCCCACAGGTGTCTCCCAGCCCTGAGCAATGGTTCCCCCACAGGTATCTCCCAGCCCTGAGCAATGGTTCCCCCACAGGTATCTCCCAGGCCTGAGTAATGGTTCCCCCACAGGTATCTCCCAGCCCTGAGCGATGCTTCCCCCACAGGTGTCTCCCAGCCCTGAGCAATGCTTCCCCCACAGGTGCCACCCAGCCCCATCAATGCCTTCATCTGCACACAGCCCCAGTGCCTGGGCTAACGGGGTCCCAGGGTGCAGAGGAACTGGGACACCCAAGGACATGCTGGCTGGGGACCTGCTTCTGGTGGCTGTGTGCACACAGGCCAGTGCGTGTGGAGGACAGGCAGGTGACATAAGGGACAGCTGATGAGCTTCCCACAGGGCCGCCTGTTGGCCACTGAGACGTGACTGCCTGGCTGGCTCTGCTGTCAGGGTCAGTGTTCCAGGGCCCTGGCAGACATGGGGCTGCTATGGAAAGTCCCAGGGCCAGGCCTTGCCCCTTTTCTCAGGTGACAGAGCGAAGGCCAAGCCTCCTGTGAGGAGTCCAGGGCAGCCCTCCTATGCCCAGCCCATCTGCACGCGATGTGCCCTTGGCCTCAGGAGCCTGAGCAGTGACCCCATGCTCTGCAGACAGGTCAGAGGCCACAGGGTTCCAAGTCCACTGCTGACAGGGGACAGGCCCCGGCCGGCTCCTACTGTGAGGAGCACTGGAGCCCCACGAACCTCACACTGGGCTCCTGCCTCCTGCACGTGGACACTTCCCCTACACAGGGCATCGACCTCCCTGGTCCCTAGAGAGCCTTCCATTTCCCTGCCTCCATTTACCCCTCACCACCCTTGCACGCATTCATGCATGTACACATGCATGTACATACACACGCATGGCTATGATGTACATGCATGTCTCTCTCGCTCCACTGTGGCCCTGAGTGCCTCTCTGGGGGTCCTGCGCCCTCACCCTTGCTGAGCGTGGGTCTGGGGGCCTGGGGCGGCTCAGAGCGACTGGCTCCCTCACGGCCGAATTCCTCCAAGGCTCCAGCCCGTCGCTTGCGCCTGTGGCTGAGGCCTGGTGGGGCCTGTGTGTGCCGAGGAACAGTGGAAACTCCTTCCCCCAGGACGGGGACGCCGCTGGGCTGGGCAGGGCGAGGGCTCCTCCTGAGCAGCCGGTAGGTGCCTGCTGTTGACTCTGTGAGCCCTGGACAGTAGGGGGTCTTGGTGTACCCCCTAGACCAAGCTGGCCCTGCCCACCCTGACCTGGGCCCTGGGAGGTAACCCCTGCTGACAGGGATGGCCTCGGACTGGACAGGCGGGAGCATGGGACGTGGGGGCCCACACGTGGTCCCCTTCCTGGGCTGTGACTCCGCTGGGCACAGCCTCCCTTTCTACCCACCCCTGCAGGCTTGGGCTGGCCCCAGGTTGCACCCTCCCAAGGGTGACTGACCAGCCTGTCCCCCACAGAGGCCCTCTGAGGGGTCGGCCCTCTCCTTAGGTGGCGGCCCTCGGCTCCTGGCACTCCGCCTTCCCAGAAGCCGCCTGTGGCTCCCGCTTTCCTGACCCGCGGTCCGGTGGCACCTGCAAGGCGCCTCCTGAGTGAGGGAGCTGTGCCGTGGCCTGGGCCGGGCTCTGCACCTGCACATACTTGACAGACCGTGCAGTTATCATGTGTGTCCCGCACGGCACATGGGCGCTGAGGCAGCGAGGAGACGCAGCACGGTGGCCCGGCTCCCCGAGACCCCCTCCCACCCCCGGCAGACCCCACATGCCAGCAGCCAGCACCGGGCACAGCGGGAAGGGGCGAGGCTAGCCCTGCACTCAGGATGTTCTCAGCGGAGAGGGTGGAACAGATGTGCTCCCAGTGGCGGCCTCCCCTGGGCCTCACAGTCACCTGCTGCAGGAGCTGCGGGAGGAGGCCAGAAGGGCCACAGAGGCCCTCAGACACACCAGCCTGGTGAGGGCATCCACACAGACACAGCCCTGCCCTCAAGGGCTGGGTGAAGCTGCCCTGGTTAGGAGCAAGGACCTGGCCACTGGGCTCAGACATGTCCTGTGAGCGAGACTCAGTACCTGGCCTCTGTCTTCTTTTACGAATGGCTCCCAGCCCATCCTAGAGTTCCCAGTAGGGCCCCAGGGAGCAGAGGGCAGCGTGGTGGCACCCTCCTTTGTGACCTGCTTCTGTGGCCGCTGGCTCAGGCCTGCGCCTGCTCCCCTCCTTCCTGGCACTGCCCAAGTCAGCCAGGGCCACTCCGTCCTCACTGCTTTTATGGGTTGGGTGTTACATGAGGCTGTTGGCAATAACTGGCCCTATACCAAGTAGAATTCTGGAAACCACTAACCGAAGGGCAGAGTTGGCACAAAACCTTGAGTGCACATGTGGCCGTGGCCTCAAACTCTTCTATGGGGTGGCTGCAGAGTGGAGACATCTCTGCTGCCGGGGCTGTGAGCCTCCCTCCACTCGGAGTTCTGGCCTCCCCCCACGCGCGTTCTGGCCTCCCATGACGCGGGGTTCTGTCCTCTCCCCACGCGGGGTTCTGGCCTCCCTCCACGCGGGTTCTGAGTGGCTGTGCCCCTCGATCAGGGGTGGCTGGCACAGGGGGTGGCTTGTCTGCAGCCCACCCGGGCTTGAATGATCTCAGGAGTGCCTTCCTGGGCTCAGGATGGATGCACCGGCCCTCTGGAGTGCGTGACACCAATAAAGTCGCCGGGTTCTGGGGCCTTCCCTCCTCTAAGGGACAGTGGCTGCTGACGCAGGATGTGCCGAGCCCCCGGTTCGCACCCTTGGAGGCTGAGGACCCACGGCACTGCTGAGTTTCCCTCTCACTGGTGAGCGCCACCTGGCCACACGGTGAACTGTGACACACAACACTCCATCAAGACTGAGGACAGCCACCTGCGGTCACCCAGCCAGGCCAGGAGACGGCTGTCACCATGGGAGACCTCACCACAGTGGGGAGCTGGCTTCTCCAGGACACGCGGGACTGTCCCCAGGACTGTGGACCTTCCAGCGGCTCCTCAGACGCGCCACGGTGCACGCCGGGTCCCCGCCCCTGCCCTGGCCGGCCTGGCCCTCCTGCAGGTCTGCTTACCAGCCTTGCCCGGGGTGCCCGGTCCTTCCGGCGGCTGCTCGCCCTTGCCTGCCCGCGCACTCCCTCCCGTGCTGCCGGGCAGTCTCAGCAGCTAAAGAGATGCCGAAAATAACCCGGCACAAGTGCTTTCACTCCCACAACAGGTGTGTTACTAAGTTAGACCGCACACGTGTCCCCACGAGGTTTGGGGGCACACGCTAGCACCCTGCAGCTCCTCAGGGTCTTGCTGGGAGGGTTAGACGGGATGGAGGCACCCTAAGGCAGCCCCTCCCGCCAACCCTTCTCCTGGCTGTGGGGGCTCTGGGACAGGCTGTCCTGGAGCTGGGATTCACCGTCATCATCATCCCTAAGATCGCACCGCGGAGCGAGCAGCCGCGGTCTGGGGCCGCCCACCCGGCACCAGGGCACGGCCAGGCCCGTCACAGAGGAACGCCTGTGGAGAAGACGGCCCCGTGCAGCAGAGGCAATGCACACTGATCTGCCTTCCTTGCTCTAACAGCTGGAGTAGTGTGGCGGCCACAGCTGGACCATGCTGCCGGGCTGGCTGGTGGCAATGGACCGGAGTCCGTCTCACAGGCTCAAGCATGGCTGCACTTGCTGGTTGACCAAAACTCCAAACACCGCCTGGTAAGAGCCCGTGCTCACGGAACGCCTGCCGTGGGCCACACGCATGGACGGAAACACCTGCTGGTGACTCAAGTCTGCTGAGTGCCCAGCGTGTGCCCAGCCCCATCCTCTCACGGCTCATCACTGTTGGCACTGGGTGCCATGATTGCTTCCATTTTACAGGTGGGGAAACTGAGGCACAGGGTGGTACCTGTCCAAGGTCACCCTGGCAGGAAGTCACAGCTCGCAGCTGGGACTCTGGGTAGGTGGGGTCTGCCCCAGCAATGGCTGAGCTATAGGCTGGCCAGAAACGGTGCCCCGCCCTTCCCCTAGACACTGGCAGTCAGCCTCAGATGCCATGTTTTGCTGCTGGGGAAGGAAGCTCAGAGACGCTCTGCTCCTGCCTAAGGCCCCGCAGCTTGGAGCGGCAGGCTCTGTGGGACGCGGGGACCCTGGTGGCTCTGCCCTCCCACGTCCTCTTCTCCCTAAGGAGGCACGGCCACCAGGGCCGAGGCCGTGGGAGGAGAGCTGTGCCCCCAGGGCAGCCGCGCTGGGGCAGCAGAGGGTGGGAGGCCTGCGGTTTTTGTTATTTTACTTACAGAGACAGACCATAGACCATTTTAAGCAGCCATGAAAACGGCCGTGGGGCAGCGCTGCAGGCCCGTCCTCTCGATCTGTAAGCAAAATAAGAAGAACACGCTGTCAGGAGGGGCGTGGGCAGGACACTCGAGCCTCGCTGTTCCTGCTTTGCAGAGGGTTTTAGGGATGGGGATCTCTCGCCGCCTGGGGCCAGGCCACTCTGCTCTCCAGGCCTCAGTTTCCTTCTCTGAGAGTGGGTGATCTCTAAGGGCCATTTTTGGCAGGACTGTTCCAGAATCTACAAGAACCTCAGCTTCTCTATCGGCAGGGGTGGGGCCCGTGTTCTCAACGCCCTCTTCCCACACGGCACCTGCAACCCCATCAGCCCCATCGTCAGGGGCCTGGGCCAAAGCTGCATGTTCTAAAAGGGACCTGAGACTCAGCTTGGAGTCTCTAAAACAAAGCCCAGAGTCAGCGCTGAAGGCGGAAGCCCCGAACAGGAAGAAGGATTTTGCCGGGCGCGGCGGCTCACGCCTCTAATCCCAACACTTTGGGAGGCTGAGGCGGGAGCATCGTTTCAGCCCAGGAGTTCAAGATCAGCCTGGGCAACGCAGGGAGACTCCATCTCTATGATACACAAAAAGAAAGAAAGATCTAATCTGTCTGAGCTGAAGTTAGTGGTGAAGGCCACAGAAAGACAGGCTGTAGTTCTGTCAACACAGGCAGTGAGTTCTCTGTCATGGGGGTAATCAAGGGAAGGATAAAGCCTTAGCCCTTTGAGGGTCCTCCCAGCTTTAGAGGAGCGTGGTCTGGGTCCCTGCTGCCGATCTTCCTTCCCTTTGCCCCCCACCCCTACAGCTGCACCACAGCTTCAGCTCCAAGAAGAATCTGTGCTCCGGGCAGTCACTGGGCAAGAAAAGCTTCAGGCCTCCAGCCGCCATTTGGGGTCAGTCTCCCATCAGCTTGGCTCAGAGGCCAATCTCCAGGGATGCTCCGGAGCCTCCAGCCCGGGCTCTGTGGCTGAGCTATGGCCCCTTCAGGGCAGCCACCAGCCAGGGGCAGGGGCACAGCCAACCACCAGGCTTTCCGGGAATTGTGTGGGTCAGGGTGAATCTGAGGCTGCTCAGGGTGGCTGGAGCCTCAGGCGTGTGCTCCTGCCCAGCCGGCGGGACTAAAGTGTCAGCTCAGAGAAGAACAAGCATCGCTTATCTCTTTTAGAACCTTCACGCTCCTTAAACGCAGCTGGGACCTCACCCCAGGAACGTGATCCCATGGCAGGCTGAGAGCGGAGGGGGCAGGAAGGACCCCCAGCCCCGGGCAGGGTAGCTGCCTCACATGTGTTCACAAGTTTCCAGAAGCAGAGCCTGTGGCCTCCGAGGGTCCCACCCCACCCCCAGCCAGGAGCATCCGATCACCAGACTGGCACCTTTGAAGGATGGGCTGCTGGCACACGGGGAAGCGCAGGTGGCGAGACGCACCCGAGGCTCTGGGGAGCCACGCTCAGCCTGCAGCGTTTGTCCCTGACACGGCTCTGAGGATGTTTGTGGAGCAGACGTTTCAGGCACTGCACCCACGGCTGCATGTCCCGTGGTCCCTCCGAGTGTTTCCTCCCCCATCCGACCTCTGACTAGAAACCGCAGCCCGCTCAGCAGAGCTGCGACTGCACGCTGGGCCTGCCGTCCCCAGGACTGCACAACTGTGACTGCAGCGTCCCGACGGTCGGGAGGCTTGGCCAGGCAGCACAGGCTCCATGACACACGGGCACCTCCGCGGTGCAGGGGGTGGGCTTGAGGCTGTTTGGCTCCCACTCAGTGCTGGGCACATTCCTGGATGCACCTGCCTCTGCACGGCACACCTGCGAGCACCCCGTTGGTGGGTCATGCCATTCCCCAATCAAGTCAGAAGGCTAGCTCGGAGCCAACGTCCTACAAATAGGGGCCCTCAGTCCGCTACCGGACTGGCCAGCCAATGCTCTCTCCAGAAGGAGGGAGACGATGCCCAAAGTCCCTGGAGGAGCAGGCCCCCCGGCCTCAGGGCAGAGCAGGGGGAGCAGGCCTGGCCCATGGCCACCTGGTGCTCTAGGGACAGTCGTGACATAAAGGGACAGACGAAGCAGCTCCTCCTGGCTGGTGGGGGACCCGGGGCCAGCAGGACAAAGTCTGAGGCTCCTCCCCAGAGAGGGGGTTCATGCCTTAGCCTCCTGTCCACTGAAGCTCACAGTCTACCCCTGGAGACACTGACACGCTCCTGAGCCCTGGCCTTGAGTGGCAGGGACGCTGCCCACCCCACCTGCCCAGCGACTGGCTCAGTGACTGGGCACTGACGTCTGTCCTTGAAGCCAAGGCTGTGGTGGTGACTGTGACGAACTGGCTGCTCCCTCGCCATAGCGCCCCACAGCCCACCCTCGGCGGCTCTGTGCGCCAAGCCTGGCCAACCCCTAGCCCGGGGCCTGAGAACTTTCCCAGGCCCCTCTCCTGGCCTCTGTGCTCAGCCGGGCTGCGGAGCTCCTGGGATCTGAGCCCCTCCAGGGCCAGAGCTGCCTCTGTGGCTCTTCCGCGGGTCCTGTGCACAGGTGAGCTGCTGTGTGACCCTGGGAGAGCCCCTGGCCCCGTCCGAGTCCTACGTTCCCTCTGGATGGAGCCTGGCATCCCGGGGCCTGCCAAGCAAGGCAGAGTGGCCAGCTTTGATCCATGGCCCTGGTGCAAGGCCTGTGTGGACATACCTGGCCCCACCACAGCCCTGGGAGGCCCCTCGCTGCAGAGGAGGAAGCCGGGGTCCCGAGAGGCGGAGGAGCCGGCCCAGGGCTGCACAGCGGGAAGCAGGGAAGCTGGGATTTGAACTGCAAAGCCTGGGCTCTGGGCCACGCCTCAGGAGCTCCTCCCGCTCAGGGCTTACAGCAGGCGCTCGGCAGCTCAGGGCAGGAAGCTCAGGACTTCAAACAACACGAGGGGCTCCCCGAAGCGCCTGGCCCTTGGCCGTCGGGTGGCGGCTACTCACGTGTGTGTGGCGTGAAGGAGGGCGGGCGTGTGGCTCCCTGGGACGTGGCAGGCGGTGGGGGCGGCATGCTGGGGGGTGTGGACTGAGGCTGTGTCTTCACCTCCGCTGGGGAGTCCGGCATTGCTGAGGCCTTAGCCTTCCTGTCCACTGAGGCTGCGACCGAAAGAGAGAGAGTCGATGAAGTGGCTAAGTGCAGAGGCCAGTGCCCGCAGCCCCGCGGGTTCCCAGTCAAGGCCCCACAGAGTGTCTGCAGGCCCAGGCGGGCTCCCAGCAGGAGCGGGGGAGGCGGTGGACACCCCCGCTGCAGGCGATTGTGAAGCAGAGCTAGGCCGGACAAGCAGCTGGGTCAGTTCCCCTCAGGTGGCCGCCAGGCTGGGACCGGGGCCCTCAGTGTGTGGCAGGCCTGGGAAAGCCGTGCCCTACCCCAGGCTTGAGGCTTCTGCAGAGCAGGCAGTGGGCAGTGCCCTGAGGCAGAAGTGCCATGCTCCCGCCTCCACGGGTAACCCCGGGGGCTGTTCAGCTTGGCCTCAGCCTCTCCCCGAGTTCTGATTCAGCCGCAGATCAGGCTGGGATGGAGAATCTGCATGTCCCACATGTTCCTAGGCGGGGCTGCTGCTGCTCCCGCCCCAGAAGCCACAGTTGTAAGAGCCCCTGCCACCTTCATGAAGTGCTAAAAGGCTCCCCTGGGAAGGGAGTGCCTGTCCAGGCAGAGCCCGGCACGCGGGCCGTGGGGGGCGGCAGAACCTCTATTTTAACTGCCTTCCGCCCGGGTGATGCTCAGGACGGCTGAGACGGAGGAGGCGGCGTCGATCTCAGGATGGCCGAAGCCTGGCCTCTCTGAGTGTGGCCCGCCTGCATGTGGTAATGCCAGGACACTCGATGCAGCAGAAGCCACAGCTGAACAACATTCCCTATGGCCTGACACTCCCTGAAGTCTGAGAAGCTTGGCCCAGGGCTAGCTGTGTGGGAGACGGCCGGAAAATGCTGAAGGCACTGGTGGGCTGGGACTGGTAGACACTGAACCCCCTGAGCCACCCAGAGCGCAGGACCTGTGGACACAGCTTCCGGGCTAACTCCAGGGCCTGCAGCACAGACCCGCCCTGCACACCCAGAGGCCGAGCCAGCAGCCTGTTGGCAGCAGTTTTTGCAGGGGGTAGGGGTATACGCCTCTGGATCCCCCAATTCACCTAAGTCAAGGTCAGCCAGTGTCAAAGCTAGCTTGAAAGGCCTGGGACCCCCTAGCTGAGGCTTCGGGGCCTCAGTGGCTGAGACTGACAAGGTGGGCACTCTCTACCTGCTATCGCCTGCACGGCCCCACACACCCCCCTGCTGATGACACCAGCACGGCCCCACACACTCCCTCTGGTGATCACACCTGCACTGCCCCACGGGCTCCCCCTGCTGCTCACACCTGCACCACCCCACACACTCCCCCTGCTGATCACACCAGCATGGCCCCACACACTCCCCGTGCTGCTCACACCGGCACTGCCACACACACTCCCCCTGCAGCTCACACCTGCACTGCCCCACATGCTCCCCCTGCCGCTCACACCTGCACGGCCCCACACGCTCCCCCTGCTGATCACACCTGCACTGCCCCACACAATCTCCCTGCTCACACCTGTATGGCCCCACACACTCCCCCTGCTCACACCTGCACTGCCTTACAAATTCCCCCTGCTGATCACACCTGCACAGCCCCACACACTCTCACTGCTGCTCACACCTGCACGGCCCCACACACTCCCCCTGCCGCTCACAGCTGCACAGCCCCACACGCTCCCCCTGCCGCTCACACCTGCAGGGCCCCACACATGCCCCCTGCCACTCACACCTGCACGGCCCCACATGCGCCCCCTGCCACTCACACCTGCACTGCCCCACACACTCCCCCTGCAGCTCACAGCTGCACAGCCCCACACACTACCCCTGCAGCTCACACCTGCATGGCCCCACACACTCCCTCTGCCACTCACAGCTGCACGGCCCCCCACGCTCCCCCTGCCGCTCACACCTGCAAAGCCCCACACGCTGCCCCTGCTGCTCACACCTCCACGGCCCCACACTCCCCCTGCTGCTCACACCTGCATGGACTCACACGCTCCCCCTGCAGCTCACACCTGCACGGCCCCACGCCCTCCCCCTGCTGCTCACACCTGCACGGCCCCACACACTCCCCCTGCCACTCACAGCTGCATGGCCCCACACGCTCCCCCTGTTCACAGCTGCATGGCCCCTGCATGCTCCCCCTGCTGTTCACGCCTGTAGGAGTCTCACCCACGGCCCAGGGCATGAGCAGGTACAGCACAATTGGGGCTGGCATCTGCTGCCTTGATTAGGGAGCTGTGGATGCTGCCGCTGCTTCTCCTGCCATTTCCCCATGCCAGGGGCCCTAGCACCATCGTCAGACAGAGAGCTACCCCGGGGCTGTGGAAGGTGACCAATAAACGGCTTTCACGGCTATCACGTGCCGAACACTGCGCGAACCTCGCAGATCCTCTCGCCGCCTGCCTCTTTCGCTGAGGGCAGAGAAGCTCAGAGAGGCCGAGGTCCCGCCCGACATCTTGGGGTGGCGGTGCCCAGCTCGGACCAGCCCATGCTGCAGGCAGGAGTGGAGCAGCCCTCCACCCCGCACCCCGTCTGCTGGGCCTGTGGTGAACAGTGTGGGGAGGACGCAGCCAGTAAGCAGCCGCTCAGGCCTCGCGGCGCCTGCTGTCCCCTCCACACAGCCGCTGCCCTCCCTCCCCAGGGGTGCCGGCCCCTGCTGGCCACCCTCTGCCCGGAGGCTGACAGCTAGGCACACGTGTGGCCACAGCTGTGGGGGCCGTCAACATCTCCTGGCTACAGGGCCGGTGGCCAGTCCCTGGTGACAACGCAAGAAAGTGGGCGTGTGGGGAGTCTCCGTGGGGTGTAAGAAGGCGAGCGTGGCAGGGCGCCCCCGTGGGGTGTAAGAAGGCGAGTGCGGCGGGGCGTCCCCGTGGGGTGTAAGAAGGCGAGTGTGCCGGGGCGTCCCCGTGGGGTGTAAGAAGGCGAGTGTGCCGGGGCGTCGCCATGGGTGTAAGAAGGCGAGTGTGCCAGGGTGTCCCCGTGGGGTGTAAGAAGGCGAGTGTGCTGGGGCACGCCTGTAGGGTGTAAGAAGGCGAGTGTGCTGGGGCGCCCCCGTGGGGTATAAGAAGGCGAGTTGGTGGGGCGTCCCTGTGGGTGTAAGAAGGCGAGTGTGCCGGGGCGCCCCCATGGGGTGTAGGAAGGCGAGTGTGCTGGGGCGTCCCCGTGGGTGTAAGAAGGGGAGAGTGCCGGGGCGTCCCCATGGGGTGTAAGAAAGCGAGTGTGGTGGGGTGTCCCTGTGGGATGCTCCCATCCTGACCAGACTGCTCTTGGGCCAGTGAGGGCTGGGCATGCTCAGAAGGGAGCCAGCAGGGATGGGGTTGGGAGCTTCAAATGCCAGGCTGGCTCTGGGGACACGGGTCCAGGACACTGGGGACGCCACCTGTTTGGACTTTTCAAAGTCTTCCCACAGAGGCAGCTTGATTCGAGCCTTGAAAATCAAATAAAACAAGTGGCCGCACAGAGAGCCCCCTCCGGGGAGCTGGCACCGGGCAGGCTGGTGGGGTGGACGGACACGCCACGTTTCCTAAGGTTCAGATGGTGGCCAGGAGACCATGGGAGTGTCAGGCCTCAGCACAAGGAGTCATCACAGTCATCATCAACAAGGGCTTATGGCCACCGCACATGTGCTTGTGACACGCTGGGCCCGAAGCCAGAGCAGACAGTGCCCTGCAGCACCCGGGGTGGCCGGGATTTCGCGCGTTCCCTTTGGGCAGAACAGCGGCAGTCCCTTTACCAGGAGACCTGGACAGCGGCTCACCACAGGGAGGCTCTTCTCGGGGATTCACAGATACTGATGACTCATGTCATCCTCCTGGACCCTCTGCAGGGATGCCACCGTCAGCCCGTTTTACAAGGAGGGACGAGGCTCAGAGAGGTGAATTCATCGCCGCACGGCCCCACCGCAAGCCTGCTGTGTGCTGTGATCTGAACCTCGACCCGGAGCTGCCCCCACGGGGGCTGGGCTTTGCAGGACTTCCACGTCCCTGCTTGTCACCCATGCACTCTCCTTCTAGGGCTAAGGGACTTGCAAAGCAGCAGCGGTCTGGAATTCAAACTGGAGGCCGAATGGAGGCTGTGGAGGCCCCGTGCCTGAGGCCCACACCGGGGAGTGGGTGGTGGCCTCCCCTCGGCGCCGCGGGCCCCACCCTGGGTTGTGCAGGGCAGCCGTGCAGGTGATAGGACCTCATGGGGTTGGCTGAATCCTGTCTGAGTGCTCCTGGCTGTGGCCTAGGGAGAGCCTCGTCCCCTCCTGAGCCTCACTTTCCTCCTCTGTACGTGTGGAGGAAGCCAGCTGATAGGTGATAAGGAGGTCCCCACGCCCTGCCTGGCATGCAGGGAGACCAGGCCAAGGCTCACGGAGCCAGGTGTGCCTCGATGTGCTCCTGTGGCTGCCCCGGCACAGACGTCACCCAAAAAAGCAGAAAGTGACAAGGACCCCAGGGAAGATGAGGGTGAGTGCGGATGGGTAGAGGAACAGGATTTGTGGCCTGCAAAATAGCCTGGGAGTTGGCCAGGACCTGAGGAGGGACCTGGGAAGGAGAGGGGGTGGGGGTGAGGGCAGCAGGAAGTCGGGGGTCCGCACAGCAGCAGCCAGGGCCGTCTCAGGGGGCACATCGTCTCTCTCCTGCTTGAGACCCCCAGCAGCTTCCACTGCACATGGGGCCTCACCAGTCCACACCACTCCCTGACACGCATCAGCCTGCTCTCCCCAGGGCTCCGCTCGGGCCATGCACGACCCCCACCTCCCCCCCTTCTCTCTGGGACTCAGCTGCAACCTCACTTCCGCAGGAAAGGCCGCCCCGTCGCCAGAGCTCCTCCAGCCTCCCCCGCTCACCTCCCCAGGACGACGTCACCTCACTCAGTGGTCCTGCTTCTTGCCGGACCTGTTTGCAGGGTCCTTGTGCTTGACTGGGCCTCCAGGAAACAGCTCACCCCGGGCAGCCTCCAGAGGAAGTCCCCCAGGGAAAATGCCCCTTAGGGGCTGGAGGGGAGCAGAGAGGAAAGTGGGGGTGAGTGGAGCGCAGTGGTTAGGGGCAGGGCTGAGGGAGGTGGGGCTGGGAGCTGAGGGGGGCGTGGGAGGGGCCGGGCTGCCCAGCTGCAGGACAGGTGCTTTCCGCAGACACGGAGGGCCGGGGGCTCAGGGCAGGGGACCCACGGCTGCCCCGGGCTTCCTCGGACAAGCCACAGCCTCTCCGCCCATGTCCCTGCCACTGGGCAGGCACACCACGGTCCCTCACCAAAGCGGATGGAGAGGAAGCCACGCTCAGTGGGGAGCACAGCACTCCCTGCGATCACTTGAAATGGTGGCTATTATTATCCTTCTTCATCCCTGCACACCCAAGCAGTGTGGGGAGCCCCAGACTTTGGAGTCCCCCACTGGTCCGCAGCTCCACCAAGGCCACCTGCAGGCTCCTCTCCAGGCGAAGGCACCATTACACAGGGCAAGCCTCGTCCTCCCTGGCGCCTGCCTTCCCGCCCCATTCCCTGGTGAGGCCCTGTATCTCTGCCAGGCCATTTCCACTCCCCAGACCCACTTCGAGGCTCGCCGGCTCCGTGGGCTACCGGCCCGTGGCTGTGAACTACGCAGGTAGAGGCCTGGTCCACCCCCTCATCCTGGGCACAGGAGCACTCGCTGGCCCTGTTCGCCTCTCCGTCTGAAGACGGCCCGTCCAGACACGGAGGAGAATGAAGCCAGCAAACCACTTGGAGAAATAAAACTGCCGGCACAGAGCCCTCGTGCTTCACAGCAGACCCGTGTCCTGGCACGGTGGTCCCCAGTAACCCCGGGCTCAGCAGTGCCAGGAAAGGGGCCGCCTCTGTCTCAAGGGGTTTGCGTCTCAGGGCAGAATAGTGAAGTGGCAGGGCTGACGTCATGGGGGGGCTGACGTCATGGACGGTTGACGTCATGGAGGGCTGACGTCATGGACGGCTGACATCATGGACGGCTGACGTCATGGGGGGCTGATGTCGTGGAGGAACCCCGCTTCCCAGGCCTGTTCCCAGCATCCTCTACTCGCTGCCCCATGAGGCAGGCGCCATAACTACATCCACTTTCTAGATGGGGAAACTGAGGCCCAGAGACGGCAAGTGACTTGTTCTGGGACTTAGAGCCCGGAAGCACCAGAGTGTGCGCCTGGAGTCCCCCTCGGGCCGCACACGGCAGCCACCAGGAGATGAACCGGCCCGACGCCAGCCAGCCTAGACCCTGACTCGGCAGCACTGGGACGTGTGTCCCTGTGGGTGTCACATGGCCGGAGGGACTCTGCCTCGTACTCGAGGCTGGGGTGGGTGACCCGCGGCCACACGGGATCTGGGGTTGCACCAGGGCTTGGCCGGGCTCTGAGGCGCGAGCATAAGGACGACCTTTCCAACCCTGAGGGGGTTTCTTTCCAGGGCTCAAAGTACCCAAGAAAAAGAAATGAGGCCTCCGGCATTCCTGAGCCCCACGTCAGCTGCACCCCACGTCACCCCGATTTATTTTCAGACAGCCCCCAAGGCCCAGCTCCACCCGTGCAGAAACCAGTTGTGGCAAACTGAGGGTCCAGTGCCGCCTGTGCAGAAGGAGCCTGGAATTTAGGGACGGGTCCCGTGGCCTGGCTGCCCCACACAAGGGGGTCCCCGGGGCACCTGCTGCCACACCCTGGCCATCCTCCCACATCCTGCGCATGTGTCCTAACAGCACTGTGGTCCTCTTGCTGGGGCAGGTGGGGTCACTCTGGGTGTCGGCCCCTGCCAGTGGTCCTGGGTCAGAGGCAGGCGGGCAGGGGGTGCGGAGTCTGATGGGAGGGGCTCCGACACCTGGAGGGGAAGGGTCTCACACAGAGGGCCAAGCCCGTCCTCACAGACTCTTCTGTGGCCCCGACAGAGAGACTGCGCTTTTCCAATTCACGAGTGGGGAAACCGAGGAACAGATAGGCCAAGGAAGGGGAGAGCCAGGTGTGGATCCACGTGGCCTGGCCCAGCTGCTCCTTCCCCACCAGCCGCAGAGGGCACCTGCAGCGTGGGATGTGCGGCTGCCCTCCTGGCCTCCCCGCCTCTGTGGCTCGGGCGTCTGCCAAGCGTCCTCACTCTCCCTGCCCATGGCTGATGGCGGCCTCCTCTAATTGTCTGTCCCCCCACCTCAGAACAGGGGCTCTGCCTGTCCCTCCTACCCCCCACGGCTCAGGCACTGGCTTCAGGCTCAATGCGTCCCTCTCTGGGCACGGCTGAGTTGTGGGTGCCCTGACGTTGGGTTTCCCTCTACACAGCTTCCTCCAAAGGGTCTGGGCATGCAGGAGCCGGTCAAAGACGTCTAAAGGAAGAAGACGGGGAGAGGGTGCCGGCTCCTCCGCAGCCCTGGCTGCAGCCTCATCGGCCTCCCCAGCTCCCACCCAACAAGGAAATTCCCAGACCTGCCGGGCACAGTGGCTCATGCATGTAATCCCGGCACTTTGGGAGGCCAAGGGGGCAGATCACCTGAGGTCAGGCATTCGAGACCAGCCTGGCAACATGGTGAAACCTCGTGTCTACTAAAAATACAAAAGTTAGCGGAGTGTGATGGTGTGTGTCTGTAATTCCAGCTACTCAGGAGGCTGAGGCCTGAGAATTGCTTTAGCCTGGGAGGCGGAGGTTGCAGTGAGCTGAATTCGTGCCACTGAACTCCAGCCTGGATAATGAACAGAGACTAAAAAAGAAAATTCCCAGACCCTGGAGGCCACTCCCTGGGGCCCCTGGGAGAGGCTGTGTCTTTCCCAGATGGCGCGTCCAGTTCCCAGCGAAATGTCACCAACCAGCCGGCGGAGCGGGTGGGAAAGAAGACGGAATGTGCCAGGACCAGCCACTCATCCATCACTTTTCCTGTCTGCCCGGGGCGCCCAGCTAGGGGGTTCCAGAACCCCCCATGGGAGGAGAACTCGTGGCTACCAGTGCAAGAACTCAGCTCTGGAGTGACAGGCCCTGCTTCTGCCGTAGCCTCCTCTGACTGTCACACAGGATGCTGGGCAGGTAACACAAATGTCTCAAGGCCTTTGCACAGGCAGTGTGGCCACGACGATGACGTCCCTCTGCGTGCCAGGCCTGACCTGAGAGTTTCTGCAGATCACCTCATTTGTGCCCCTGCAGGTCTACAAGGCTGTCAGGTGGAGAAACTGAGGCTCGGGCCCAGGATGCCTGGCTCTGGAGCCTACCCCCTCCATGGGTTTGGGACATGCTCCCACGGGTGGGGGGATCGTCTCTGGCCTTGCCAGAGCTGACCGAAGGCAGGCAGGCCTCTCCTCCGGTCAGCCCAGGGCCTCAGGCACAGCAGGGCCTCTTGCAAAGCCTCTCCTGGGCTGTGGTGCAGGCTGGGCTCCAGGCGCTCAGGACAGGCCCTGCACCCAGAACAGAGCTGTGCCTCAGTTGGCCCCTCCGTAAAAGTGCAGACCTGGGGGGCTGAGTTCAGGCTCTGGATGCTGCAGCCTGGTGGGTGGGTTCAGTGTCCACATCTGTGTGACAGGGATGAGAAATGACATGAATGCACATGGGACAGTCACTGGCCATCTGGGTGACCCTGGTGGTGGCTGGGACGAAGGACGTCGCTGCTTTACACAGCTGCTCACTTTCCTTCTGAACCCTGCAGGTCAACTGGGAAAGGCACAGATGAGCAGAGAGGAGCCCCCGAGGGTCACTCATCCACGGCCACCCTCCCGCTCCTCACGGCCCCGGAGATGGGTGACCCCGTACCCACACTGCCCCCGAGGGGTGAGGTCACCGTAGGTCACTGGCCATGGCTGCGCGGTGAGTGAGGGGCAGAGCCGGGAATGCAGCCCCAGCCTCCAAATTCCACCCTCTCCATGGCTGGGCAGCTGTCCCGTGCAGTGAGCCCAGGCCAAGGTAAACTGGACACTCGCTTTCTGGGGACCAGAGGGGCGAGCCACCCTCCCAGACGCACTTCCTGAGAGCAGTACATGTGGCTTCCTGGCGCCTCGGCCAGCACCAGAGCAGCCCGGCCCTTCTTCCCTTGCTGGCTGGCTGTCCCCTCCGACCTCACCGCCTGGCTCCCCGCACCGCCTGGACTGGGCCTCGGTCACTGGCTGCACCTGCCCCAGGGCCTCTGCATGGCAGGGCCTCCGCAGGGAGAGCATGTCCCCGTGGTCCCCGAAAGTCGGCCTCTCATCCCGACGCTTTGCCCCAGGCCCGGCCTCCCAGTGAGGCTGCAGCCCTTTGTCCTGGCTCCCCTCCTGGTGCTGTGTCCCCCAGCTCTGCTGGTCAGCCCACCTGTGTCCCCCAGCTCTGCTGGTCAGCCCGCCTGTGTCTCCCGCAGCTCTGCTGGTCAGCCCGCCTGTGTCCCCCAGCTCTGCTGGTCAGCCTGCCTGTGTCTCCTCCAGCTCTGCTGGTCAGCCCCTCGTGTCTCCCGCAGCTCTGCTGGTCAGCCCTCCTGTGTCCCCCAGCTCTGCTGGCCAGTCCCCCTGTGTCTCCCCCTGCTCTGCTGGCCAGCCCACCTGCCTTGCGCCTCTTTCTCTCTTGTGGACGCTCCAGGTGAGCTCCAGGAGGGCTGGGCTTCTCGGCCTCATCAGCCACAGCCTGCAGTAGCGCCTGCCACACCCACATGGCAGGCGCTCAGCAAACACCTGCTGCGTGGTGGCCGAGAAAACCCGGAGAGGCACAGCCCACTGAGGACCGACAGGCCCAGCCTCGGTGTCCTCTGGAGCCACTGTCATCCGAAGGCCTGGGCAGGGGCGGCACCCTCCCACCTCCGGAAGAGCTGCGGGGTAAGCTGCAGATGGCGTGAGCAGTGCGGGGTGGCCCTCGAGGCAGGGTCTCTGTGCCCGCTCTCCGGAGCCCCCAAGGGGCAGGTGAAACAGAGGGGAACCTGGTGCTAACTGGCAAGGGCCCTGAGAAGGTCTTTCACCAGCGCCAGACCTGGGGCTCCCAGGCCAAGACGAAGGCCGAGTGAAGGGACGTGGGGTCCTTCGGGGTAGACCCCAGGGCAACAGGTGCCCCCACCCCCGCCTCCAGGGCTGTGCCAAGTGCGGGGATCTGGGGTGGGTGAGGCAGCCTGAGAGCCTCAGGGGCTGCCCTGTGGCTGCCCCACGTCTGGCTTGTACCGGCCTCCCTGCCTGGAGAAGCTGCAGCCATATAAACACCTCGTCCCCATCGGTCTGAGAAGGCCCTCCCGCCCCCTCAAGGGACGAGGAACCAAGTCCCATTTCTCTCCCTGGCCCTTCCTGGTCCTCATGGGCCTGACCCAGGGCAGACCCTTCCTCTGGCCCCACAAACTCACCCCTGCTGCTCCTTCCCACCACGGACAGGAACGAGGGACCCTGACCCCAGGGGCTGTGGGTGGTGACGATGGGGGTCACGGGCTGCCATGGCGAGCGAGGCTAGGTGGCTGGAAAGCCAGTTAGCATTGGCCACAGCCGACTGTGTGAGCTCGGGATGGGGGTTGTCCCCAAACCTGTATGAGTCTCTGGCTCCCCTCGGGTAAGATGGGGCGCCTCTCTGGGCGGAGTGATTTGAGACAGTGAACAAAAAGGCTTTTGTAAGCTCAGAATCCCACTGTGACCCTGCCATGGGGACAGTATCTCAGGAGTCCAAGGACAGGGGCAGGGAGGGAACAGAAACCTCAGGCTCTCCCTCCCTGCGGGGACGGAGCTGGCTTTTCTCCTAATCTGGCCTCAGTTTTCTCAACTGTAAAATGGGAATGAGGATGGAATTTACCCCACAGAATCGTGGAGGGACGAGGTGCGGGAGCTCACAAAGAGCATCTAGAACAGAGTGCCTCGAGGCCCACGGCCCACGTCACGCCGCGTCCTTCTGGGGACGGGCACGTGACGAGGGGGCAGAGAGGAGGCCCTGTCCTCAGCACACACGCGCCTGGGTTTTTAAACTCCTCTTTGCTGACGGCTGGTCTGCACTGGAGCTCACGTTCTGAAACCAATCTTTCATTTCAATCCCTGCGGACTGACCAAGCCATGAGGTGTGAGAGACCCGACTCGCAGCTGGGAAACTGAGGCACAGAGCTGTGACCCCGCCTGCCCCAGCCACCAGCTGCCATGCTCCGGGCCATCTGTCCAGCCACAGCGGCTGCATGCAGCCGGCTTATGTGGGGCTTGTCCTTGGCACTGTGCCCAGAGCCAGCGCACGGTAACCATGAGCAACAGTGTTGGATAAAGGGGCCAACCAGAGCGCCTCTGGGGAACAGTGAAGACCCCCTCACCGCCTCAGCCGTGCAGGAGAAGCTTTGTCACTCAGAGTTGGCTGGCAGGGCCCAGGCTGCCATCACCACCACGAACAGGTGCCCAGGGCATCCCTTCAGTGAGGGAAGGAGGCAGAGGTCCTCTGTGTCACAGATGTGCTGCTAAACCGTATCCCAGAAAAATCTCACCGAAACCCCCCTCCGGGCCCAGCCCAGGGCTCTCCGTCTAATGGGCGCACACAGGCGGCCTATGCCTGCAGGCTGGGCCACCCGCACCTTCTGCACCACGATGCCGCCCCAGGCAGAACCGGCCTGGCCTCCTCCCTCCCCAAGGAGAGAAGGAAACCTCCTTCATGGGTTTTGAGGACCAAGGAGCCCTTCTGGACAGCTGCGCCCTGCCAGTGAACCCGGGCTCACCAAAGAGACGCAGAAGATGCACAAAGTGCTCCGTGTTACTGGGGCCCGATGGGACAGGCGGGCTGGGGGTCTCTCCGCCAGTCCTGGCCAGCCACGCCGGCTGTGCCGCCATCCCTCCTGCCAGCCTCAGGGCCTTGGCACCGGCTGGAATACTTTCCCAGACTCTGCATGTCCGTCTCCTCATTGTTCAGGCCTGGTGCAAATGTCCTGACTCAGGGAAGCCTTCCCTGACCACCTGATTCAGCGTCCCTGCCCCCGGCGCCCTCTGCCACGTCCTGATCACCCGGCTCAAAGCGTCCCTGCCCCCAGCGCCCTCTGCCACGCCACCCGTTTTCCTTCTCCAGCCACTTGTCCGTGCCTGAAGCCTCTGTATGTGTGAGTCCTCGGGTTTACACCTGTCTCCCCCAGGGCAGGACCTGAACAGCGCCTGGCATGTGGTAGGACCCCATAAAGGTTTGCCGACTGGCCCAAAAAGACAAAGCCCCCGTGTGCCTCCCCGGCAGCGGCAGCCCGACATCCTGCCCTCGGCAGGCTCAAGAGGATGGCTCGGCTCGCTGGCACGGGACACAGGCTGGGCGGGGCTTCAATCAAGGCCTGCCCTTTGCCTGTGAGCCCAGCAAGCCGCTCCCCTCATCCATTAAGTGGGGGAACACCCCTCCTGGGGGTGCATTTGAGGACCAACAGCTTCTTGAGTCTGTCCTGCTGCAGGAGCTCGGGGGTGCCGGTCATGGTTATTTGGGACCCTCCCCTGGCATGTTTCCTGCTAATGGCCTCGATTTCCCACCCTGCCAAAGCCCCTGCCCTTTTGAAGTGGTTTCGGCTCTGCCCGTGGAGAGGCAGGGTCCACTTCCCTGCCCCCATTGGATCTGGGCTGACTAGGGGACTTGCTTTGGCTGGGGACAGGATGTGGCACAAGGGATGTCAGACAACCCTGAGCCTCGATGCAAGCAGCCAGCAGCCTCACTAGCCCTCTGTGGGGCCCCCACACAAACACACCCAGGAGGAGACACATGCAGGGCAGGGCTGGCCCGGCCACCTGGGGGAGCTGCTCACTGACCCACGGCTGACCACAGAGTGGCCAGGAAACCCAGCCACACCCAGAAGAACCACCCCGCCGAGCTTGCCAAAACTGCCAACCTAAAGAACTGTGAGCCAAAGAACGGTGGTTGCTTTGAGCCACGTTTGAGGGAGGCTTGTTATACAGCAGTAGCTGACTGATACACGTCAGTCCATAGAATTTCAACATATCAGAGCTACAAGGGATCTGAGAGACCAACAATAAAATTTCACAGATGCTGAAAGGGAGGCTGGGAAGCTGGAGAAGAGAAGTCACCCATCTCATCTCCAGCCGAAACCGGCCTCAGACGCCAAGGATGCTCTCGCCCTTTGTACTCCACTCCCCAATCCTCTGTGCGGGGGTCTTGGCTGGGACGAGCAATTCCACCTTCAGGAATGCATTCTCAGGAAATAACCAGGGTGTGCACAAACACTGATCTACAAGCACCATTTATGAGAATGACAAACAGAATAAATACGGTACCTCCTCAGAGGGGGCTGGACAGACACATCATCTACTCTACGCAAAACTAAGGAACCTGAAAAGTCACGCCGTGGCCACCTTCACTTTGGAAAACTGTTTGCTGGTATCTGCTGACTGGAACAGTCACGGCTGCGCATGCAGCCAGCTCACTCCTGGGCACAGAACCAGTAGCCAACACGCACACACACATATGCACATGTGCATGCACACACATGTGCACACACACGCACACGTGCACGCACACATGTGCACACGTGCACACCTCCAGAGCAACGAGCAAGAACTGCACCAGCCACTTCCTCAGCAGGGGTGCACTGAGGTGCAGGGATGTGCGGCTGCAGCACGGCCACTTAGTGGAATACAATGCAGCAAGGAAAAACGACCGGCCCCACCAAGTACAACCCTGCACATGGTCTCAGACACAGCGGCCAGGCCCTGCAGAGCATGTGCGCGAGAGTCCGTCTCTAGGACTTTCAGAATCAGGCAGCAACACTGTGTGATGCTAGAAGTCAGGGTGGTGGCTCCCAACAGCGGAGTGACCAGAGGGGGACCAGGGGCCTCGCGGGCAGGCTGGAAAACGTTTGTTGGTCAGGCCCGTGGTCGTGCGCGTGAAGCTTTGTGAAGCCTGTCGGGCTGCACGCTTCTGTGTGCTGGGCTGCAAGGATACGTTTACTTGTAAAAACCGTGTCACAGGACGCTCTCTACCGACACGGTGACCCGTGAGAGAAAACCAACAAGGTGACAGAGTGGAGCTTCTACTTTGGAAATAAACATAGGCATGGAACGCCAAAGAGGCCAGAGGCACGATCGTGGATCCCAGGCGGGCAGGACGTGGTCACAGCCACCACACTCTTGCCGCGTTTTCAAGAGTCCAGGGTGAGTCTGAGCCTGGCCCTGGCCCAGCCACTGAGCCCAGAGCCCCAAGCCATCCAAGGTGCCCCAACCTCTGCCCTGCACCCAGAGGACGGTGCCCAGGGACTGGTCTTCTACAGTTCCCTGGGGGTCAAGCAAAGCCTAGAGGGGCTGGGGGACAGTGGTGAGCTCAGAGGCTGGAGTTAAAATCTTCCCTGCTCCCCAAAGGGCCACAAATGGGCCCCAAAGTCCAAGGCCTGCTCACCCCACGGCCACACACAGAGGAAGCACATTCTTTGCCCAGCTGCTGGGATGCACTGCCAACAGCAACGCCCTGAGAGCCCGGGGGGAAGCAGCCCTGCCATCTGGGCTGCCTGCTGCTGCGGCGGGTGGGGGTCAGGGTGTGGCTGCCAGGCCAGGCAGGGGCAGAAGGAGGAAGGGGAGCTGTCCTCACCCAGCACTGGCCCTGGCACCCTGGGAGTCCTGGGTGCAGCTGCTCCCTTCTCTTGTCCCTGTGCCCCCAAGCCACCAAGGGAGGCAGCCAGCCTGAGGACAGACATGGTTTCCGGGTGAGGATGTGTGTGCTGGGGGGCTGCCAGGAGGAGGTGTGGGTGTGGGGAGGAGATGGGGCTGGGGGCGCATGGATGGGTTGGGAGGTGGGGGAACTGCTGGGTAGTGGCCTCCTGCCCTGGGTCTGCCCATCTGAGTGAGTTTTCCAGCCTGACCTCAACTCAGAGGAGGGATGGCTCCTCCAGGAGCCCCACAGGTAGCATGGGGGTGGGGGGCTGGGGAGCAAGCCCAAAAGACAGGTGGGCTGCTCACAGCGCTGATAGGGGCCCTGGTGGGCTGTGTGGTTGGTCACAGGGTGGGGGCTGGTGGGCTGTGGGGCTGGTCACAGCGTTGGTGGGGCCCTGGTGGGCTGTGTGGCTGGTCACAGCGTTGGTGGGGCCCTGGTGGGCTGTGTGGCTGGTCACAGGGTGGGCGGGGGGCCTGGTGGGCTGTGTGGCTGGTCACAGGGTGTGCGGTGACCTGGGTGGGCTGTGTGGCTGGTCACAGGGTGGGCGGGGACCCTGGTGGGCTGTGTGACTGGTCACAGGGTGGGCGGGGACCCTGGTGGGCTGTGTGGCTGGTCATAGGGTGGGCGGGGACCCTGGTGGGCTGTGTGGCTGGTTGCCTCAGTCAGACCCTCGCCCTCTCTGAGCCACTCCCTGACACCTTCCTTTCTCAGGAGCGTCACAGTGCCCTCCATCCATCCATCAAGGGTGTGTGCATTTGTACATGTGTGTGCATTTGTGTAGGTATGTGTGTGCACTAGTGTATATGTGGGTGTATGTGTAGGTTTGTATTCACACGTGTATGTGGGCACATGTGTGTATACTCATGTGTGCATGGGTGTATATTCATGTGTGCACACGTGTATATGTGGGTGTATGCATACATGTATTCATGTGTGTGTACATGGGCACATGTGTGTGTACTCATGTGTGCATGTGTATCTGTGAGTGTACAATGTGCTTGCACTCACATGTATATGTGGGTATATGTGTACATGTTCATGTGTATGTGGTGCATGTATGTGTATACTCACGTGTGTGCATCTGTGTGCACTCACATGTATATGTGGGTGTATGAGTACCTGTATTCATGCGTATGTGGGCACGTGTGTGTACTCGTGTGTGCATGGTTGTGTATCCGCGTGTATGTGTGCAGTCACATGTACATGTGGGTGTGTATTCATGCGTGCGGGTACATGGGCACGTGTGTGTACTCATGCATGGGCGTGTGTATGTGCACTGATGTCTATGTGGGTGTATATGTGTTATTCATGCATGTGTATACGTGGGCATGTATATGTATTCATGTGTGCATGGTTACGTATCCGTGTGTTTATAACGTGCATGCATGTGTAAATGGTGAATGTGGGCATGTGAGTGTGCATGCATGTGCATACTCATCTGTGCATGGGTGTGTATCCGTGTGTGGCACTCACGTGTCGATGTGGCTGTGTGTGTACATGTGTATTCATGTATGTATGTGTGTACTCGTGTCTATGTGGCTGTACATGCGTATTCATGTACGTATGTGTGTGCACTCCTGTGTCTATGTGGCTGTGTGTGTACGTGTGTATTCATGTATGTATGTGTGTGTATGGGCGTGTATTCATGTGTGCCTGTGAGTGCATGCGTGTGTCCTCGTGGAGTGGGTGTTCACGCATACATTTTCTCTAGTGAGGACTGTGCCGTCAGGAATGGCTGCAGGGTGCCCCAGCCTGAGTGAGAGTGGTCTGATCTGTGTACGAAGCTTCCCGGGAGGAACAAGACACGGCCGTTGGGGAGAGCGGGCTGGGGGATCCTCGGCCTTCCCTCTCTGCCTCCCAGCCCTTTATTTTACAGCACATCTTCCATTTATTTTTGAAAATGCCTTTTGGCCACCGGCGCAGGCCCCTCCTCACTGTGGCCCCTGGGGATGGAGACCTGACTGCTAGTGGAGAGATTGGCAGAGAGGAGGGTCACGCGCGCCACATCGGTGACTAGACAGGCACAGCAGCAGGGACTGTTTTAGAAAAAGACGCTGCTCGGGAGGCTGAGGCAGGAGGTTGCACCCCTGCACTCCAGCCCGGGCGACAGAAAGAAAGAAAAAGAAAAAGGAGGCGGACTGGCGGACTCTAAGGAGCTGGTCGGCTGCCGGCTGACCCCAGGCCGGGCTGCACGTGCGAGTTAGCCAGCCCCGCCCTCTGCACAGCCACGCGCCTGGACTTAGGTGCGGAGCAGAACGTCCCACAGCTGGCCCCGGACAAGTGACGGCCAGAGACCCTTCCAGGAAGAGGCGACACTGCACCTGGTTCTGAAGGCTGCAGGACTGGCATTGCGAGAGAAAGGCAGAGGGGAGGGCCTGTGCCAGGGAGAGCATGGAGGCCGGGATGCCAGGCACACCAGGGGAGAAAGGCAGAGGGGACGTCCTGTGCCAGGGAGAGCATGGAGGCCAGGATGCCAGGCACACCAGGGGAGAAAGGCAGAGGGAAGGGCCTGTGCCAGGGAGGGCACGGAGGCCGGGATGCCAGGCACACCAGGGGAGAAAGGCGGAGGGGAGGGCCTGTCCGAGGAGGGCACGGAGGCCGGGATGCCAGGCACACCAGGGGAGAAAGGCGGAGGGGACGTCCTGTGCCAGGGAGGGCACGGAGGCCGGGATGCCAGGCACACCAGGGGAGAAAGGCGGAGGGGAGGGCCTGTGCCAGGGAGGGCACGGAGGCCAGGATGCCAGGCATACCAGGGGAGAAAGGCGGAGGGGAGGGCCTGTCCGGGGAGGGCACGGAGGCCGGGATGCCAGGCATACCGGGGAGAAAGGCAGAGGGGAGGGCCTGTGCCAGGGAGGGCACGGAGGCCGGGACGCTGGGGACAGGCAGGTAGCACAGCCCTGGGAACAGGACCCTCCCACATGCAGAGCCTGCGGAGCCCCGTCGAGGAGGGTCTGGGAAGCCAGGCCCTCTGGGGATTTTCCTCAGCCGCCAGTGAGGCGCCAGGGAGGCTTAACTGGTTCCCAACCTGTTTAAAAAACGCGCCCATTGACTGCAAATCACCTTGAACTCTGCAGAGGAGCTGCCACGTTTAAAGTCATGCTGTTGCCTGTGTGGACACTAGAGAATCATCCGGGTCTGGCAGCTCACAATACACCCCCCGGTGTCCAGCAGAGAGTGTTTTCCCTGAAGTACCAGAAGGTTCTCCCAGCAGCGTCACGAGTGCGACGTGATGTGCACACACAACACACGCCTGCAGACAAGTGCGTGGGGCCACGATGCCCTTGGCCACCGGCGTGGAGGGATCCTAGGAGACGGTGCACGCGAAACCCGAAAATCCTAGCAGCCCCCACAGGACTTGAGAGGCGGCCTCCATGACCCGGGCAGCCTGAGCTGGCTTTCCCCTGGGCTTTCCCCCGTGCACGTGGATGTCCCGTGAGCTGGCGTGGCCAGGCTGTGCAGGGAGTGACTCACGCGAAGAGACAGAGTGGCATCCCTGGGGCCAATGCCCCTTCTGCTTCTGTTTTTTGACGCTAAGGCACTGACCTGGGCCCTCACTGACCCCTGCAGGCCGGGGAGGAGGGAAGCCCGGGAAACGGTCCCACCATGGCCAGGCGTCAGAAGGGCCCTGGTCCTCCTGCCTTTGCAGGGTGGGCTGGGGCTGCCCCTGGAACCAGCCACATCACACTCAGGCCACAGCCACACCCTGGGAGGCCTTCGCCTCTCACTTCCCAGACGGCCTGGGCTCCTGCCCTCCAGAGGACACACACCACTGGCACAGACCTTCAGCTCCAAGCACACAGCCCACTGAACTCCCCTAAATGCGTTGCTAGTTTTATGTTGTGAGCCCCGCACAGGAGGCTGGGTGGCAGGAGGGCAGAGCCGAGCTATGCCCAGGCCAGAGCCCCCGGCCCAGAACATTCTGTCTTCTTGTCGTGAGAACTCTCGAAACGTCCCAGAAGTTCCACGGCAGGTCACCCAAATGGCCCAGGGGGTGCGGAGCAGCTCGGGCCACCTGCCTCCAGCGCTGGTGCGGAGCGAGGTCTGAGCTGCCAGCTGGCAGGGTCACCAGCATCACCTCAGGCACCGTCCCCACGGCCCAGTATCCACTCGACCTCACAGGTAAAAAGCCTAGTGCCCACGGCCATCATCACGAGGGCAAAACCCACTCCTCGAATTCTCCACTGTGCTCGTGGCACACGGCGTGCCGTGCGGGGACTCCCTCCCACCCGGAGGAGCCTCTCCGCCGAGTGCCCGGGCGGGACCTCAACTACTTCTGAGCATGTTGCTCCTCTTAATCCGTGGAGGCCGTTGCAATGCAGGTCTGGGGGCTGCATCAGACCCTGCCCCACACTGCGATCCACTGGGCCCCGGTTTCCGCATTTGCACAAAGGGTACAATCGTCACTCCTCCCTTGGGAGTTAGCCCGGGAAACAGCAGCAGCATTAATGAGAATTCAAGTGATTTACAAGTGCAGACATACAGTAAGTGCTCAATTAGTGCTGGTGTGCAAACCACTGGCCTCCAGAGCACTCCGCTCACGGATTCCTCACTCCCTGGGGTGGGCGTTCCTGCCTTCCTCCTATCCCAGATGGTGAAAGGTCAGGCTCCGTGCATCAGAGGCCCTCGGTCCTGCTATCCTCCTACCCCAGGGATGTGAAAGTTGGCTGACGAGTGAAGCCTCTGCAATGGTGGAATGTTCTAGGCCCTGACAGTTGCCAGAGCCCCACCTGGCTGCCAAGTACGAGAAAGGAGGTCCTATGAAGGAAGAACTCAATTTTACATTTTACCTTTTTTTTTATTTTGGATGGAGTCTCGCTCTGCCACCCAGGCTGAAGTGTAGCAGCAGGATCTCAGGTCACTGCGACCTTTGCCTCTCAGGTTCAAACAATTCTTGTGCCTCAGCCTCCCAGGTAGCTGTGGTTACAGGCACTCATCACCACGCCTGGCTAATTTTTGTATTTTCTTTTAGTAGAGATGGGGTTTCACCATGTTGGCCAGACTGGTCTCGAACTCCTGACCTCAAGTGATCGGCCCACCTCAGCCTCCCAAGTGCTGGGATTATAGGCGTCAGCCACTGCACCCGGTCAGGAATAGTTCATCTTAATTAATTTAAATTCCAGTGGCCACAGGCAGTGGCCGGTGATGGCGTGGCAGGAGCCCCACCACGCAATGCCAAAGGTACCAAAGGCGCAGGTGGGCGACGATGACCTCTGCCTCCCCTGGGGGGCAGCCGCACCTGCCTGCTCCCAGATTCTGCCAGGAGGACTGGGTCCCCCGCCCTGCCTGCTCGCCAGCCCCAGCTGGGTGGTCTTCCTCCAGCCAGGCCCACCTGAGGCTGCCTCCCCGTCTCTTGGAGGCCGAGCCCCTCCCCAGGGGGCCCCGTTAGCCAGCACTGCCGGAGTCACTGGGAGGCGTCTTGGAGAGCAGCCCTGGGCCACCCCGTGTCCTCACAACCTGGAACAACACAGCCTTTCTCTGGATTTACGGAAAACAGGCTGCTCGGCCACAAACCTCTTCAACAGATGTTTCCCCTTGGCCGACCTCCCTGCCCCGCCCCCACCCTGGCCTCCCCCAGGCAGCGCCTGCCCAGTCTCCCAGGGCCGAGGCCCGGGGCAGGGGAGACCAGGCGATTTCAATTCTTTTTAGGAAGGGGGAGGAAGATATTTTTAAAAACGTGTTTCACGAGCCTGTCTTTGCCATTGTTGATGTAAACAGGTAAATCGTTTCCTCCCTCAATTAAAAACATCTGCCACATAAATGAATACCAATTAACTCATCCTGTTTTTAATTACTCTGTTAATTACACGCAGGCAGCAGAAAGGCTGGCAGGGGTGCGGGAAGCCAAGCCCGTCCTCCCCGTGCCACGCCGCCCCACCCCAGCTTGGCAGGATGGGAAGGGTGTCTGGCTCTGACGGATGGGGTGGCGGGGAGGTGGTGGCACCCTGCCAGCCGGGATTTCCTGATGCAGGGCGGCGAGTGGGTCCCTCTTCCCGGGATCTCCCTGGGTGGGGATCCAGTCCCCGGCCCTCTGCTGCCGGCCCTCTCTGTCTGCGGCCCCCTGGACTCTGCCTTTGGGTCCTGCAGCCCCTGGGGAAGAGGGAAGGGCACCTCAGGACGCTGCTTACTTCCTGTGCCACACTTTACCGGGGGAGGGAGGGAAGGTGGGGGGGGAGGCCCCTGATTAAGGCTCCGTTGCTGGGGCGATGGGGGCATCAGAGTCACCCTAAACAGGCCCCCTGGGAACGAGGATTGTGTCAGCTGCCATGTATTGAGCCATAACCTGAGGTGCTGGGTGCCTCGCGGCTGCAGCCCCTCGTTTGAAGCTGCTTCCTCGGGGCACCTGGGCGGCTCTCCACGGGCGCCACGGCCTTCGTGGTAATGACAGCATTCGTTCGCTCAGTTCAGTAAGTGTTCACGTGGGGAATGCAGACGCCTCTGCTTGGAACATTTTGACTCCCTGTTCACAGATGTCAAAGCTGAGGCCACAGAGGCACCTGCCTGTCCCAGGTTAAATCACGGGGACGGGCCAGGTGAGTCATGAACCCAGGACTCTGATTTCAGGGTTGGTGTTGATGCCTCCAAATGTGTGGGGTGGCCAGGACGCTCCGGGAGCTGGGCTCAGGGGCTGGGCCAGCCAGCGTCACACTCTGGGTGGGGGTGCACCAGGTCTCTCTAAGGGCATCCTGAGGGTCGTCTTCACCCAAGAGGGCACCCCATTCCTCCCAGAAAACAGCCTCCAGAGAAGCTGGCCCTGCTCTTCCCCTAGGACACTGCAGCCTAAGGATGCTGAGTGGCCAGAGCTGGCTGGGCTCTCGGAGCCAGAGTGACAGTCCTGTCCTGAGCAGGGCTAGGACCCTCCGCAGGAAGCCCAATGCTGCGCTGCAGTCATCCTGTCTGCCCCGGGCCCCGGCCGGGCGTGCTGCGGGCAGGTGCTCCGTGCACTGGGGCAGATGCTGTCTGCCCCTCGAGGCACACAGAAGCCTCCACCCCAGGCGCCCACCCGCTGCCCCAGGCGGTGCCCGAGGCTGACGTTCCTCAAGCAGCCGGCCTCTCCCCCCACACACGAGGGCTGGCTCCAGGGCCTTCCTGAGGGTGAGGTCAAGAACGCACCAGTGCCTGGACAGGGACCAAGCCACGCCCGCTCCTGGGCAAATCCCTCCCACTCGCTGGGTCCCAGCTCACAGCCGTGGGGTCCGGTCGGAGGGTGGTGGACGGCCCCTTCCTGGAATCCTGTCCCCACCTCGGAGACAGCGACACCAGTGTTCCCACAGCACAGGCGCTGCCCCTGCATGGTTCACACGGCTGACAAAATACTCATTTAACCCTACAGCCCTCCCAGAAGGCTGTTCTGTGATATAACCGCGACGAAAACATAAACCTCACTGTACAGACAGGGCAGCAAAGGCCTGCAGAGGAGAGCTGCCCAAGGGGCCAGCGGGGTGGGGGGAGCTGGGCCCGACCCCTACAAGCCGGCTCCACACAGCGCCCGTGCCTTCCCCTACACGGCTGCCTGGCCCCTGCTGGTTCTCCAAACACCCCGTCTCCCCAGTGTGTTGAATGTGGAGGAAGACACGCAGAGAAGGTTGTGACGTGCTGAGACCTCGCTGCAGGCTGACAAGGTGGGGGCACAGCTTCTGGGTTTGAAGTCAGCGGCCACTGCTGCGGGAGAGTGACCCTGCCTTGCTGGGCCTCAGCGCTCCCCCTGCCAAACGGGGGCACCCGAACTACCTCCTCTTCCCACAGACGTGAGGATTCGGGGCTTCCACCCCTGCCCGCCTCCCCTTCCATGCAGGCCTCCAGGCTGAGAGTGTTACCCACAACACCCACTGCCATTGGAAGGGCTGTTTGTTTGCGGCATTTGATCCAATCTGAGCAGCAAGCACGCTTCCTGCGGTGTGAGCTGAGGAGCTGCCGAGTTGTGAAGGGGCCCAGGCTCCACACAGCCCCATCCTGCAGCAGCGAGGCTCAGGGAGGGAGACCAAGCCTTGCGTCCTCCACAGCTCGGCTCAGCATCTGTCACTCCTGCTGTCAGCCTGGGAAGGACCTGACATGGGGGTCGGCTTTGGAACGCAGGCGCTGGGCTCCTGAGCCAGATGACGGCACCGTCTAGGTTGGGGAGGCTCTGGGAGAGGCCAGAATTCGGAACCCAACCCCAGGACCGTCCTCCCTCACAGGTGGGCCCGGGGAGGAGCCCAGGCTTACTGGCCAGGACTTCAAAGCATAGATCACCACAATGCAAGGACCGGGAAGACCCTTAGACCCCTGGGACCTGAGGCTGAGGGTACACAGTGACCCCGCCAGGGCTATAGCAAGGACCTTGGTGGGGGTGGGGGTGGGGCGTGGTCAGGCAAGGTCACAGTGACCCAGCCAGGCCTAAAGCAAGGATCCCCAGTGGCGGGGTGGTCATGGCTACCCTGGAGGGGCCGCACCCACTGGGCTGAGTCCCAGTGAGCTTGGGTGAAGATCTGGCCTCTCTGGGCCCTGCCACCCCCCCATTCCCTGGGAGCCGCAATGGTTGTGCTGATGTGGAGTGCGCTGTGTGCCTTAAGAACCGCTCAAGTGAGGGGCCACATAGGCCACAGGACCTAGCAGGCCCTTGCACAAGCTCCATCCTGGCCCTCCCTCCCCAGGGCTGTTGACCACGAGGTGGCAAGACTCTGCTGAGACTGACGCAGAGGCGCCTGGAGTCCAGGAAGGCAGCAGAGACTGAGGCTCTCGGGGGCGATGGCTGGGACGGCCTTAGAGAGGGGGTCCAGCAATGGGCAGAGCCAAGTCAGCAGAGACAGAGGCCGCGTGGAGGAGGGCGGGCGGAGGGGGCCGGGCGGAGGGGGCCGGGTGGAGGGGGGCGGGTGGAGAGCGTAGTGGTGGCTGCAGGGCAGCCAGGGTGGCTCTCCATGCTTTGCCGCGGGGTCTTGAAGCATCTGGATGCAGGGAGTGGTCCTTAAGCCAGCTCAGGACAAGGCTCGTGGCTCCGCAGAGGCAGAGGCAGAGGCCCCACGGCTGGGAGCACCGGGTCCCTTGTCAGACAGCGTCTGCTGCCCAGATGTGGCCAGCCTCACCCATCGCCCCAGCCGGCCAGACACAGCGGGGACAGCCAGGCGCCTGGGCTGAGCAGGTGCAGGGAGCCAGCTGCTGAATCTGGACCTGACCAGGGGCTGGCATGGTAAGTGCTGCCCGCAGCTTTGGGCTGATGGAGGCTGCTGCCATCTCCTCCCCTCACTGAGCGCTTTCTCCGCCCAGGTCACAGAGTCACACTCCCACCAGCCGCGAGGGTGACAACGGGGCAATCGGGCGGTGAGAACTGAGGGACGCACCCTAAAGAAACCAGAAGCCACCGGTCACTGTGGCCAAGCCCAGGGCCTGCTGTGTCTGCGAGGGGTCTCAGGTCTGCACCAGCCCAGCGGAGAGCCAGAGGAGAGGACAGGGGCCCGCTCAGGTGACAGCACAGCCTCCTCCTGGACGCCGCGCTCCCTGACCCTGGAGTGGCAAGCCGTGTCCACAGTGGGCAGAGGCCCGGGTTCCAGCCCTGCCCTGACTGGTCTTGTCCCAGCCCTCGGTCTTGGGAAGGTGCCAGGCAGGCAGATGGGCCAGGCGCAGGCACCCGCAGCTGGGGTGGCAGCTGCTGGGGAGACCCTCGAGGAGCCGGCTCTGCTGCTCCTCCTGAGTGGGCCTTCCGGGTGCCCGACTCATCCACCCAGGGCTCTCGGGGAGCCTCCAGGAGGTCTGCAGGGGGCCGCAGGGTGGTGCGGCTGAGTCAAAACAGCCCCCAGGGAACATTCCGCTGGGAGGGAGGCCCTTCCTGTGCCAGGCAGTGCCCGAGAGCTGCTCTCCTCCCGGCAGAACGGCTCTGAGGCTAGCCGTGGGGCAAGCAGTCACTTCACAGTGGGAGAATCGGGCTCGGAGAAGCTCCAGACCAGCCTGCAGACACACGGCTGGATGCGCTCCTTCCTCCAGAGTGCCACCGTCACCACAGGCTTCCAGCTTCTTCAGGACCGTCCCTCAGTGTTCACCATCAGCCAAACTGCCCGCTGGGAGCCCCTGCATGTGGGGAGCCTGGTGGTGTGTTCTCCTGAGGCTCAGAACTGCCCCCATGGGCTTTTCCAGGCTGCAGATGGGGAACCCCAGTCAGCAAGGATGAGGTGGTGCTCTGGGTCACCGCGCCGCCCTCCCCACGCCGGCTCTGGGTCACCGCACCGCCCTCCCCACGCCAGCTCTAGGTCACCACACCATCCTCCCCACGCCGGCTCTGGGTCACCGCGCCGTCCTCCCCACGCCGGCTCTGGAGTCACCGCACCATCCTCCCCACGCCGGCTCTGGAGTCACCGCAGCGTCCTCCTCCCACCGAATCTGGAGTCACCGCGCCGTCCTCCCCATGCCGGCTCTGGGTCACCGCACCGTCCTCCCCACGCCGGCTCTGGTGTCACCATGCCGTCCTCTACATGTCAGAGCCCGTGTGAACATGTTTACAATGATTTTTAATGGAGGCTGAGAAGGACCACGACTAGAGAGACAAGGCTCTCCCATCTCCCACAGGCTGCAGCATCAAGCTGGCACCATCTCTTCTGCCCCTGGAAGGTCAGCTCCTCGAGGCAGGGGAGGCCCCCGTGATTTCTGCAGGGAGCACTCGGTGGGTGCTGGGTGGACTCACTTTGTCCACCTGTGAAAGGGGTTAATCCACTGCAGTGCGGCCAGCGAGTGAATCCCCAGGAGGGATGGCCCCTGAAGAAACTGGGCAGAGCCTGTGCAGTGGCAGTGCAATCAGCTTCCAGGGGCCGGCCCGGGCCTCCAACAGCCCAGCCTCGTTCCCAGAGGCGAGGAGCGAACCTGGGCTCCATGCAGGGGAGTTCTGGCACTTGACAGGTGTGACAATTTCCTCCTCCAACGTCCAGGGGACAAACCTCCGCAATCTGCCATTGAAGGACCTGAGTGCTCCGAGGGACCTGGTGTGCTGTGGGCTGAGGTGTCTGTCCTGGCCTCACATCCGAGGAGTCGGGGTCTGCTCTGCCCTGCCCTGTGCTGTGGTTTTCAGGGGTCGAGGTCCAGCAACCTCTCTTCCCATCTCTCCTGCTCGGGGTCGGTCACCGGGCCAAGTCTCAGGGCTGGGACACGGAGGTCTGTCGTGCGTCATACCAGGTGGGCCTGGGTCAGCCAAGGAGCTTTGTGCCAGGACAGCGTAGGTGAGTGCTGCCCCCACCGTGTGGCTGCAGGGAGGCGCTCGGGCAGGATCTTCCCAAGGGACCAGCTGGATGGAGGTGTTCACCGCCGGGGTTGCTGGGAATTCCTCCCTCCCGAGCCAACTAGTGCCTGGGTGCACGGGGACTCCCAGGAGCGCACATGGCCTTCCACGCCGCATCCCTCGAGCCTCAGCTCAGAGCGACGTACTCCGAGCAGCAGGGCAGCCCGTCTGGCCCCCACCTCCCTGCCCACATCCCGTTTCTCTGAGACAAGGCTCCTTGCTGGTCCTGTAGGTGGGGGCACACTCCTGCCTCAGGGCCTGGCGCACGGCCCCGCCCTCGTCCTGCAGGCCTCAGTTCCATGTCCTTTTATCAGAGAAGCTGGTGTTGACCACCATGGCCCTGAGGGGCAACACCATTGCCTTCCCCCTGACCTTCATCTCTGTCTCTCCCAGACGGAGCAGCCCCGAGCATACAGCAGGCGTCAATCACTACTTGCCAAGGGGATGAATGAGCACATGCACTGCCTAACGAGCTGGGTCAGAGGCATGGCTCAGAGATGCCAGCATGCAGGCCAGGTCCATGTGACAAGCCGGGTCCCGTCCCACCCTCAGGTGCAGCCTTTCACGTCACACGGCCTCCCCAGACAGCACGGAGCCCCGCCTGCGGTGAGGCTGCTGAGCCCGTCCATGGGAGAAGCAGCTGGACACTGGGGCCCCAGCTCCTCCTGGAGCCAGATCCTAACCCTGAACCCAGCCTGCAGCCAGGCCGTGAGGCCCCGCAGCTCCAGTGCGTCCCCTGCTCCCGTCCCCCAACCGGCAGGTCCGAGGAGGGAGGGACTGAATTTCCCAGGCAGCGGCTGCATGTTAAGAGCAACGTCGTTTTCAGATTTCGAGACTGAAGCCATGATGATCTCGGTGGATCCACACCAGGATACTTCTGGGTCCGAGTCCCATGGGGTGGGGGAGGGGCTGGGGAAGGGACAAGCTCCATCTGTTCTCGTCCAGGGACCTCCCCAACAGCCTCCCAACCCTTCATGAGGTCAGAGCTGGGCGCCCAGGGAGACAGTGGCCTTGGCCACGGGGTCCAGGCCCGCCAGGTACCAGCCTGGCCTAAAGCCTGCAGGCACTCATCTCTGTGCTGCTCCAGGGTGGGCAGAGCTGCGCGGCAGCTGTAGGGGGGCTCAGCTGTCACAGAGGGGGCTGGGCAGCCAGCACTGCCTGGCATTACCCCCTTCCTGCCTCCTCCTGCCCCGGCCCCGGAGGCCCAGCTGGCCATCCCCCTACCCGGGTAGCCCACACCCCCTAGGCTGCTCTCGATGACCCCCAGTCAGCTCAGACAGACTTTCCCACCTGCTCCCACAGGACGTGGATCGGTCCTCTCCCGCTGGGCTGCAAGGGCCACGGTGCAGAAGCGCCTCGTGACACTCTGCGATCAGCTTAGAAAAGGCACAGACGCTGACCTGGGGAAGCCTGCCCAGCATGGGACATCCTCCAAAGTAGGGGCCACAGGGAAGGCCTCGTGGAGGCCTCTGTCTACCGGCAGCCACACCTGGCACCCACCGCTGCTGATGGAGCCTCTGGCACGCCTACGCCAAGCCTCTGAGCCACAGCCGCCAAGGCCCCCGGCCACCACAGGGCTCTGCCCAACTCCGGGCTGAGGGTCTCCGAGCACCACCAGGGTGGCCTCACACCTCTGAGTTTGGGTGTTGTGTGGCACAGCTGTCCTTGGATAGGGCATTTCGGGAATCCTGTGGTTGAGGGGATGCTCTCCCACCCCCTGGCCTCGGGGGCTCTGAGTGCTGCTGTGGCCGTCGACCAGGCGGAGCGGGCCCGAGGCCACGTCTGCTGAGGGGTCACATCACTCCAAACTGCCTCTGTGGCCACAGCGTCCAGCTGCCCCACACAGCGAGACCCATGGTCAGGCCCAGGGCTGGAACGTGGACACACGGGATGTATTTGTTTGTGGAATCAAATGCGACAGCAGCTTGCAGGCAGCCCAGCCACTGTGCAAACAACCCTCTCCCGGAAGCAGGTGACGGCGACCCTGGGCTCTGTCACCCACACGCAAGATGGGGTGCCTGTGTCCTGAGCCTCCCGTGTCAGGTGCAGGAGGAGAGAGATGAAAGTCCTGCCCCATGGGGCTGCCCTCGGAGAGGAGCCTGGGAATCTCGTGCAAACGTAGCCACAGCCGAGGCTGGGGGGTGCGGTCCTGGGGAGGGCACAGGTGGGTAGGTGGGTGGGCAGCTACTGAAAAGCGGACGTCTGAGCAAGAGCTGGAGGGAAGGTGGGAGCCGCGCAGGTGTGGGGGGCGTTCCCGGCTCCGGGGCCGCTGCAAAGGCCCTGTACTGCCTCCAGCCCGCTCAGTGCAGCAGCAGGGGTGGACGGGAGGGGTGTGTGTGGTCCTGGAGCCCCATGAGGCCCTCAGCTCCATCCCTGGGGAGCCGTGACTGGCCTTTAACGGGACGCATCCGGCTGCCCAGTGCAAGAAGGGCCTGGCATCAGCGGCAGGGGTGGAAGCAAGAGAAACCAGGTATAGAATCGGCACAAGCCACGCGCTAGAGAGCAGGTGCTGGAGAGAGCCCACCACTGTTTGATGAATCAAACAGGACGGCAGCTTGCAGGCAGCCTGGCCGCCACTGTGCAAACAACGCTGGGCGTCCCTGAAGCAGCCTGCAACCTAGCCACCGCATGCATCCCCGGGGCCTGCTCACCACCCCGTCAGAGGTGTGGGGAGGTGGCTCTCACCGGCCTGCGGGAAGACCCGGTGACAGTGAGGTCAAGCCCCCTGCCCACCAGGACGGCTGCTTTTCTTGTGCCTTTGAATCCCCGTGGACAAATGACACCCCGAGTCAGCAGGTGAGCTGGGGATTCTACTCCCAGGAATCCGACCCAGACAGACGAGGACGTCCGTCCACACAAGGTGCCGGTGCCCACAGCTGCTGAATGCCTGCTTTACCATAACCACAAAGGCCCCCCTCAACGCGTCTGTCCACAGACACATGAAATGTAGTCTCCACACGGTGGGGTCCTCAGCCACAGAGAAGGTGGCTCCCCCCAGGCTCCAGTGCAGGGAGCCAAGTGACAGAGCCAGGCGCAAGGGCCACACGCAGCCCTGTCCCTGTCACCTTCATCCGAGGTGTCCAGAACAGGCAGGTTCACAGAGATAGGGACTGTGGGGGCTGGGGGAGGGGAGGAGTGGTGGCCAGGGGGAGTGGGGTTTCCTTTTGGGGTGATGAGAATGTTTGGGAGCCAGCTGGTGGTGGGGGTCTCGTGGCATTGTGAGTGCGCTAGTACCACTGAAGCTTACAGGATACTTAAAATGATAAATATTCTGTATATTTTCCCACAGTTAAAGTGGGGGAGACTAAGGCAGGAAGCTCATGACCTCTTAACCTCCCCTACCAGGGACCCATCCACATTGTTAACAGCCCAGGAGTGGTGCGTGGGGCTGGGCCGGGGGAGACTGAGGCAGGCAGCTCATGACCTCTTGACCTCCTCCCAGCCAGGGACCCATCCACGTTGCTAATGGCCCAGGAGTGGTGAGCGGGGCCGGGCCGTCCCTTCTCTAACTTTGGATACTTCAAAGATGAGATAGGGGCCCAGCTTCCCTCCCAGGTGCGCTGCTCCCGCCTACCAGGGCCGCCCGCAGGCAGGTGTTGGGAAGCACTCCTGAGACCCAGCCCTGGCTGTGGGCCTGGCCATGCTGGAAACCAGGCGGGTGGAGGCCAGGGCCCAGGAGGCCGGTGGCTGGAGTGAGCGGAGGCTGAAGGATGCTCTTGCTGCAAACCAGCCGCCCCCCAGAGACACAAGCACACCCTTAGGGCTGGGAGGGGCCCACGCCCACAAGGACGGGTCTGACACAGTGACCTTTCCAACACAAGGGGCTCCTGGGCAGAAGCCCCTCCTTGTGCCAAGGATAAGCCAGAGGCAGAGAAGGGCCGTGGGCTGCCCCGTGGTGCAGTGAGCAGATGCCGGGGGCGTGGTCTGCGGCTCAGGCCTCGGCTTGTCCTGTGCTCACCCTGGTCCTGGGGCAGCGTGGTCTCTAGGTCTGGGCAGGTTTGGTGGATGTACGTGCTTTGGCCCCGATAAGCCCCAGGGTCTTGGCTCATGCTTTATAAAAGCTCTATGGGGCCGCCATGCAGAGGATGGGAAGGAGGGTCTGGGAGGGTGAGCACTGCCCCGAGGCGCTGATGGCCTGTGGAACCTTCTCTGAGGCCGGCCATGGGGATCCCTGTGACTCTGGACAGCCACGCTGTAGGCCTTGCTTTGTCCTGGCCCTGCTTTCACCCCGCGGTACACCACACGTGTGCACACCATCACACACACTTCACACGCAGGCATCTGCATGTGCACCCCCCACAACGGCCCCGACACAGTGACCTCAGGCTGGTGCCGTCATGGAGACAGCCTGCCAGGTGCCCCCCACCCCCACGGCCCAGCTTCTCCGTCCCGGCGAACAGGCAGAGCACACCTCCAGGAAAGCAGCGTCCTGGCACTGGACTCAACGACCATGAAACAGCCCCTTACGCCAGGCACAGTGGCTCACAGCTACAGTCCCAGCACTTTGGGAGGCCGAGGCGGGAGGATCACTTGAGCCCAGGGGCTTGAGACTAGCCTGCGCAATGTACCGAGACCCCATCTCTACCAAAAAAATTTAAAAAAACAATTAGCTGGGCATGGTGAGCACCTGCAGGCCCAAGTACTCCGTAGGCTGCAGCAGGACGACTCTGGGAGGCTGAGGCTGCAGTGAACTGAGATCACGCCACTGCACTCCAGCCTGGGCAACAGAGTGAGACCCTGACTCTAATGGAAAAAGGAGGCCAGGCAGCGTGGCTCACGCCTGTAATCCCAGCACTGTGGAAGGCTGAGGCAGGTAGATCACCTGAGCTTAGGAGTTCGAGACCAGCCTGACCAACATGGCAAAGCAGTCTACTAAAAATACAAAACAATCTAGCTGGGTGCAGAGCTGTGTGCTGTACTCCCAGCTACTCGTGAGGCCGAGGCAGGAAAATCACTTGAACCCGGGACGTGGAGGTTGCCGTGAGCCGAGACTGCGTCACTGCACTCCAGCCTGGGCAACAGAGCAAGACTATCAAGGAAAAAAAAAAGAAAGAAAAGAGAACAGTCTCTTGGGCCAGGTCCTGGGAGGTCGCCGGTGTGGAGCCAGGATCAGGAGCTGTCACCCCTGCCCGAGGCCCGCACCCAGAGACAGACCAGGCCCTGGGGCTGCGAGCTGCCCGCCCCTGCTCCACAGCTTTGCCCTGTGGCCTCGGCCCTGCCTGGTGCTCCTCCCGCTTGCCTGAGGGCAACGCCTGAGGGCTGCATGGAGCTCCCCCGGGGCAGGGCCGACGGCACGCCTCACAGTGCCCGCCCACGTCTGCGTCCCCACAGCCACGGCAGTTACTCATGCCACACGCACGTCACTTGGTGGAATCCCCGTCCCTCTGCTCTGTGAGATGCCATGGCCACAAGCATGGGACCCGCACGGGGGAGGCAGAGGCGAGACCCCAGTGAGTCCAGGGAGCATACTGCCCCCGTGAGAGTCTCGATACGACGACTTGGTCATGTCAAGAATCAGAGCATGTGGAAAATAATGACCTTTGGACACACTGGGTTAAATAAGATGATATAATGAAAACATTAATTCTGCCCCGTCTCTTCTTCCTTTTTTCAACGTGGCCATGAGACAATCTGAAATGATCCTGCCCCTTCGCTAGCACGCCAAAGCTCCCGTGGGAGAGCCTGCCCCTCGGCACACAGAGGCACACGTGACCAGGTCACAGGAGAGGACGAGTTGGGCCGACGGAGGCTTCACGCACACTCCCGCCCACTCTGCTCCCAGGACCCCTGTTGGAGGGTCCGGGCTTCTGGGCATGAGCAGTGCTGGACCCTGCCGGAGGAGGTCGGCCGCAGGGGCACGGTGGGGACACAGCAGCCCACAGGGCCACAGGGCCAGGGTCTCAGCCAGACACCCGGCCCATCTTCCCTCTGTGTGGTGTTGACCAACCCCCCTGAGGGACGGGGGGGACATGGAGGCCCAGAGGAATGGACACCCGTCTGGCCTCACTGCCCGCCCACTGGTGCTGTAGGCAGGGCCTGGTAGGGGAGGCAGAGATGCTGTGAAGGAGGCGTGAGGGGCTGGGCCCGGCCCTCTCCACCCCCGAAGCTGAGAAGACACGTTCTTTAGGCGAGTTGAAGGCCACGTGCTGGAGCTGCAAGCCGCCATCATCCACAGGGATGTACGGGGTCCAGCATCTGAGACCCCTGTTCCGTCCACTCAGGCACAGACCCAAAGACCCAATGCCAGCCCTGGTCGGGGCAGTCCTGGGTTCTGATGTCTATGGTGCCGGTGAGACCAGGTGGAAGTGGAAGGGCCCCGGGTCCACTGTGCTCTGAATCCAGGCTGGGTGGGGTGAGGCTGTGGAGCCCCAGGGCTGGTGAGAGCTTCCTACAGCTTCGTGGAGACCCTGGCAGTGCAGAAATGCTCTGGATGGCCCGAGTCAGGTGGCCTCAGCCTTCAAGTGGGAATTTGGCCTCTGGCAGGAAGTAGCTAATGGGTGCGACTGATCCTCTGTAAATGGGTTTGCAGGTGGCCTGGTGCACACAGGGCCCCAGGGCTTGGCCCCAAGCTCCCGAGCTGACCCCCTGAGGCCTGGTATCTGGGCTGTGCAGGGGTCTGAGCATCAGAGGGGGTCTCGCTGGACCACCCCATTTTGCAAAGGACACAGGAACAGAGTGAGCTTCTGTTCAGGGGCCTGCAGAGAAGGGGGCCTCGGTGCAGAGTGGTCTGAATGTCACTTCTACCACTGAGCCCGAGACCACCAGTGGGTATCCCCCCAGAAAGGGGCCGAGGCTGACGGTCTCAGCCCAGACACAAACGGACGTTTTCTGCTCATCACAGCCCGAAGGGGTAGATGCCTTGTGACCACATTTCGCGTTTGAAACCTGAGGGACAGCCGGGAAGCGTTATGTGCTGCAGGTCACGCAGTGGCTGGGAGGGGACTCGGACCCAGGTGGGGGCTTGAAGAAGCCGAGAGGCTGCCCGTCTCGCTCCCCACTGCCTCGGAGAACAGGGCGGGGGGCTGCAGTCACCCCTGGGCCTGCTGGGGAGCCCCTCCCCCCCATAGCAGGGTCTCACTGCTGCGGGTGTTGCTTCCTCTGCTGGCCTGGCCGCCCCCTGGCTTTCCTGGGCACTCAGGGAGGTCGGGAACACAGGCAGGGATCTCAGGAGCTCCACCTGTGACCTGCGGCCACCAGGGTGCACAGGAGCCCTCCTGACCGGCCCTGGGCGTTTCCTGGGCGTCTCCCATCCCGGTCACCGGCTGGTCCCACCCGCCACCTCCCCAGTGTGGACTTTTCTCTGCCGAGTAAACAGACTGCACTGGGGCCCGGACTTCCTCCCCAAACCGCCTCCAGCCACGTCCACCGTTACCCCAGCCTCAGGGCAGCCGAGGAGGCTCTGAGCAGCCCAGACCCAACAGCGGGCAGAACCGTCCCTAGGAGGCTGAGCTCGGGTGGGGAAGCTGCAGGCAGGCGGCTGAGAGCAGAGCTGGGCCAGCTGCAGGCTGTGCTCCGGGAGACATCTTCCTTATTACGGCCAAATTCATCTTTGTTTTCCTTCCCAGTGACATCTGGCGCTCAGTGAGGTCCCACGAATTACAATGAGCAGAAGTCTGAACTTCTGTTTTATTGCCACCGGAAACTCGCTGCCACAGCACAGCAGGAACGGATCTCTGCGGGTCCAAATCCCCGCTCCCACCCTCGGGCAAAGCTGCAAGCTCAGAGTGGGGACCAGGAAGTAATTACCGATCACTTTCCTCACCGCCAGTTTCCAGCCCAAGTGCCAGGTCTCCGCCCGAGTCTTTTCCACTGATGCTACAAGGGCGGTTTCCACTTCAGGCATTTTTTCCACACAAGCAAAGCCCCTGCCTGCATTTGCTCTTGGCGAAGGCAGCCCTCCCAGGCGTGGTGGGTGGGCCGTTCCCACAGGGCAGCCCCGCACTCTGTTAACTGAGGTCCGCTGAAAGGGGTCCCGGCCCCAGGAACCACAGAAGCAGAACCAGACCTTCTCACTCTGCCCGGGAAAGTCAGTGGGTGCAGAAGAAAACCCCCAGGAAAGGGTCTGAGGTGTGGTTCACCGACGCAGGCATTCCCAGGTAGACTGAGCCACAAGGTCAAGCCCCGGGCAAATGGCGTGGTGTCCACCCAACCTGGCCCAGACGGTGACACCAGGGATGGTGATGCTGTTGTGAGCCTCCCTCCTCCTGCCCTGAAGCGGCCTTCACCCCCCTCCCCCCACAAGGACCCCTGCAGTTATGCTTCCCCCACCCCCGTCCTGCGCCTGCAAAGCAGCGGGTCCCAGCCCACAGTGTGCGTGGGACTCTGCAGGGGCCCCCACGTTGGCCCTCCTGCGGAACTCAGCGGGAAGCTCCAGGGGCCTGCCCACCTGGATGTAACAGGGCCAGAGCCCTGCGTCGGCTCCTGCGCGGCGAGCTGGGAAGTTCTGTGGCCTGAGCGTCCCCGACGGGAAAGTGGGGCAGCAGTGGCACCCGCCTTCATGGCTGCCGTGAGGGTCAAGCACACGCCTGGGTGCGTCTCGCAGCATGGGATCCCTGCCCCCGCCTGGCACAGAGTAGGTGTTTGATCAATACATGCTCCAGGAATGAGTGCTGGAGGGCAGACACTTTTTATCCTGTAAGTGAAGTGGTGGCAAAGCCAGTCTCTTGCATTGACAAATTGTAGACTTTGGGTCCCTCCCGTCCCCAGGGGCCTGGGGCCAGCCCAGGGGGTGACACTAGTTGCCTGGATGTGGATTTCTATGAACAGTGGATGGTATGTCTGTGATGACAGCTGGGAGATGCTCCGGTAGCTTCTGGAGGGGCTTCGGCAACCACCCCTACCCCCTACACAGCAGGGCGGGGCGGCCAAAGTCGAAGGACTAGAGTAGCTGCGACAAAGCTGGCCTTGGGCCTCCATGACCCTGGCAGGGCAGAAGTCAAGTTCTCCCACTCGGGCCCTGACCCCAGATGGGCCCCGGGGCCTGTGTCCAGGCCTGTGTCCTGGGGCCTGTGTAGGCTTTCTCACCTGCAGTGTTGACAGGGAGTCATGACTGAGCCCTCAGCCACCAGGTCCCCCAGCCCCTTGGGGGTGCTCAGGTGCTCTAAGAATGTGGCCTGGCATGTTGGGGCCAGGGACCAATGGCACAGGCAAAGGAACACCTGCTCGGGGCTGGACAGGGGCCTGGGGATACTCGCTGCAGGCTGCCGTCAGACTGGCCCCCACACGGCCTGTGGAGCGGCTGTATCTCTCCAGGCATCGAAGATGCGGAATGCCCCATGTCCCTCATGGGCGTTACAGGGACGCATGTGAGCCCCAGCGCTGTCAGGAAGGCTCCACGACCCTGTGAGCAGGAGACAGGCCACCGGCGGGCAGTGCATCCAGCGCCGGCCGGGAGGGCAGCCCCATGGAGAAGCAAGTACCTCGCCCTGGCCGTGTCTGGCTCTCTCACTCAGGGTCTGAACGCGTGTGGCACACACGCACTGGGGCATGCTGAGGTGGTTTCTGGTGCCTCCCTGCCTGGGAAGGAAATTCAGATCCACGGAATTCAACCACCATCCTTCCACCCTGGCACCGTGGGAGGCTGAGGACGAACCAGAAAACCCCAAACTCAACTTGCTAACGGTGCCGCGGGGGAGCGGGGGGGAGGCCAGCGGAGAGCCCCAAGATGGTTCCAGAAGCTGGCAGGGAAATGCCTCACCCACCTCACACCCTCCCGTCCCCTGGCCCTCCCGGTGCAGCCCTGGGGGCTGGGATTTTGGGGATTAGTGACCCAGCCTGCCAGCAGCAGCTCCAGATCCTCACGTAGGGAGAAAAATTAATTTCTTCCAGTCATGCAGAAATGAAAATGCGTGGAGCCAAACCAGAGAGATTTCCTGGAGGTGGTAACTGAATTACCAGGATGGAAGGTGGCAGGGAAGAGTTCGGGAGCTGGGGGGGCTGTGTGGGGGCCGCAGCTGCAGAGGGCTCTGGAGGGAGGTGTCTGGGGGAAGCCCTCCCCCTCACCGGCCCTGGCTTCGCAGGTGACGACAGCACGGCCCGGCGCCACGTCCCGCTCACGCCAACCTCCCTTCTCGCTCGTCACTAGACCCCAGCACATCCCAGGACAGACGGAGCCTGTGGGACGCTGGTCCCGACAGCAGCACCGGAGGCCGCACCTGCTCCTCCTGCTCTGGGCGCTTGTCTGCCTTGCATTGTGGAAGAGTGCCCCTTGCCCAGCAGGACAGTCCCAAATAGGACGGATTGCAGGCACGGTGCTGTCGGCCGCGGAGACGAGGACCCTCCGCATGCCGGTGCCCACAGCATCCGCCTGTTTGACTTCCACCGCCCAGACTGGAGCGCCGGCAAAGGACCCAGCCTGACCCTCCACCGACGAGCGTGCCCAGGAACTGTGGGCTGGGCCTCCCTGCCTCTTCCCCGGCGGGCAAAGCCATGCCAGGGGGCAGGTGAGGGGCGGACAAGCGCAGGCCCAGGCCTCACCGCTTTAGGTCGGGGGAGGCAGTGGAGTCCCAGCCTCAAGTTTCCCAACCTCGCGGCAACTTGAAAAGCCGTGCCCGGCACAGAATAACTGGCCCCCGCCCCTTACCCGCGGCCGACCGGGTCCTCCGAGGGGGCTGCCCTGGGAACCTCCTGTTCCTGGTCCCGGAGAGGAAACGCACACCCGGCGTCCGGACGCCAAGAAGCCGCACCCTGGCAGGGGCCACAGCAGTGGGGCCGGACAGTTACAGATCAGCCCCCACCCGCAGGAGCAGGCGATTTCCTCCAGCCTCAACGGCAGCGTTTTTCTTCCTGGGCCTTGGAATGGGCCCGAAGTCGGCCGGCCTCGGCCCACAGGGTGGAGGGAGGGGTGGGCGCAGGCTGGCCGCGGCCCCAGCACGCACGCGGCGGGCGCAGGGGCGGGAGGGGCGCCAGCCCCGCGGAGTGTTCGGAGCCCAGCGGCTCCGAGCCGCCGCCACCAGCCTGGCTGCCTTCTGCTCCACGTAAGTGAAGTCAGCCGTCTAAGGCTGCGTTTCCAGCCATCTGTCCCTCCACAGAGGCTCACACCTCCCTCCCCGCTGTTCCCACAGCCTGGCTCCGGGCCTGCCCAACACAGATGGACGCTTCCCAAGGGCTGCGCGCGCCATCGCTGCCACCGGGCTGTGCCGAGGCCCGTGGCCGTCAGGACCCCGGGGAGGGAGGGCCGGGCCGGGCCCAGGCTGCCCAACTCAGACCACCCTTAGCCGGCAGGGCAGCGCCGGGGACCGAGCGGGAGAGGGAAAGGAGGAGGCGCTGGAGGGAGCTCGAGACCCTCCTCCCCAGCCCAGCCGCCCGCACCTCAGCCTCTCCAGGGTCGCCCTCGGCCTCCCGACTCCCGGCTCCCCGTCTCTAGGGCCGAGGGGCCTTTGTTAGATAAACCGGGCGGCCCGACGGGGGCTCGCAGGACTCGCAGCGCCCGGCGCCTGGCTCCCAGCTGAAGTTTCGTCGCAGCCGGCAGGTCAGGCTCTGTTCCCCGGGGCGCGCTCAGCCCGAATGGCTCCACCCCGCCCCGGGCACCAACTTTGTAAACGGCCCGTGCGCTCCGCGCGGCTGCGGCGCAGATCCGGGAAGGGCAGCCGCGGGCGGGGTCGGGGGACGGCGGCGGCGCGCGGGGCGGAAACGACACTTACGGTCGGGGGTCCGGCGGGCGGCGCACACGCTCGCCGGGTCTGCGAGGCGCTTCTTCCAGCTCCGTCCCTGCCTCCGCAACTTGGGGGGCGGTCGCGCTCTGTCTTCTCGCGCCGCGCGGGTCTCAGGCGCACGGCGGGGCTGGGGCGCGCCCGGCGGGCGCCTGGGCCATGCCAGGGGCTGGGCGCCGGCCGCCCGCGCGGGAACAAAGCGCTCACGCAGCCCCGAGCCGTCTCGGGCCTCCGCGGCCCCGCGCCGGGTCCAGCCGCCGCGCCCGAGGCTCCACGCGCCAGGCTCCAGGGCCGCGCGCTCGCCGGAGAGTCTCACGGGGCCCGGCGGCCCCCGCCCCGCGCGCTCCGCCTCCGCCTCCTGCCCCCCGCCGCCGCCGCCGCTGCGCCACCTGCCTCCCGCCCGGCGCCCATCGCGCTCAGCTCCGCCCCGGGGCGCCGGCCTGGAGAGGGGCTCCCCCGCCGCCGCGAGCCGCCACCAACGCCTCCGCCACGGGGGCGCCCTGCGAACTGGCCGTGGGGGGCGCAGGGCTGTGCGGAGTGAGGGGCGCTGGCGCCGGGAAGAGGGGCGCGCGGCCTCCTGCGGGGGGCGGCGCGGGGGACACAGGCGGGGGGCGCGCGGGGAGGTGGCGGGGCGCGGGCACCGTGGAGGGGGGTGCGGCTCCGGGGGGGCCTCCGTGGCGCCCACCCTCGCCCCCTGCGCAGGCCCCGGCCCGGGCGGGAGGGTGGGGGCCGCGCACACCCACCTCGCAGCTTTAGAGCCGGGGCTTCTAGCATCCGCGCAGGAGGCTGAGTCGGGGGAGCCGCTCCTCCAGGCGCCACGCCCGCGCCTCCCCCCCCGCCCCGCGCTCGGCCCCCGCGCTCCCCGGCCCGCCCTCGCCCCCGTCCCGCGCTCGCCCCCGTCCCGCGCTCGCCCCCCGCCCGGCGCCCGCCCGGCCCGGCCCGGGGCCAACTCCGCACGCGGCCGGCAGGGGGCGCGCGCTCCCCGCTCAGCCTCCCGGGCGCGTGTGACGCGAGGCCCTGGCTCCCCGCCAGCCCCGGGGCCGGGTCATTTGCACACGCTTTGCATTCGTTTGCATGCCGTGCGTTCCTTGTCCACCTGCGGCAACGCCCGCGCCGCTGTCCTGGCCTCCCCGCACGTCCCCCGCCGGCCGCCCCTCCCCCGCCGCCTTTGCGTTTCCCTGAAGTGCTTGGTGGCCTGTAAGGTGCGTTTCCGTAAAGTCGGCGCCGTTTCCCCGTTTCCTGCCGCAACTCACAAGTGCTTTTATTCCTTAGACACAGGCGGGGGCCCCAGAGGTCACCCTTGGGGGACAGAAAGGGCGGGAACCCCCGCACGGCAGGCCCTTGCTTTGCATCTCGTTTCGCACAGATTTTGCATGTGAAGGTCCGAGGTCTCCAGTCCCCAGATGTAAACATACGGCCCCGCGCCCGGCGTGCCCCTCCAGCTCTGCGCGGCTGCCTTCCCCCCCCACTCCCCGTCCCTCTCACCGACTTAGCTGTGCCCACCTCGGCTGGCCGAGGAAGGGGATGGAAACCCAGAACGGGGGTCCGCGAGGGGGAGGACAGCGCCCCCCCTCCTGCAGCCCCTGGGCAGGGGTCTGGTCAGCTGGGTCACCAACCGCAGTGTGGCCCGGCCGGTTCCTCCAGCTCCTGGGCCTCTGTGTGAGGGGAGTGCTGTCTAAAGCCCGCCCGACTCCGTGAAAATTGTGACACACACGTCAGGCATCCCCATTTTCCCGCTGTTCAGACTGTGCTTAACACGGTGCACGGCGGGGGTGGGGGTCCTGAGCCCACCCCACAGAACAGTGCGAGTCCACCTGCGCTGGGTGTGTTGCCTGAGGTCACCGATTTTATGCTGGAAGTGTATCCATCCTGGCTCCCTGGCTTCGTGGACTCGGGGCACCGTGGATTTCCAGGAGCACCATTATTTTATGTGCCACTAAGAAAGGAAAACGCATTGCCGGTGACAATGCCAAGATGCCCCCAGGTTTCAGAGATATTATAACGCCAAAAAAAAAATGTGAGAGTGCGGTCGGGTGGGAGAATTCAGCAGCGAACCACCGGGAAGTCAGTCGGGCAGGGGGCTAAACCATGGCTGTGGCAGCGCTGGCTTCCCGCAGGACCCGGGGCAGAAAACCCCGCAGGACCCGGAGCAGAAGCAGGACCCTCACCCAGCACCAGCGGCACACCCGTGGTCTCAGTTCTCTGGAACACAGGCTTCGGGTGTTAAGTGACCAGTTGCAATGTCTCTGACTTACACAGGGTGCTCACAACCATTTGAGGAGTGACAGATCTGAGGGCACCAAAAATACCACTGCAGCCATCAACCCCAGAACCCAAGCACGGCCCCAGCCCCAGGGTGCCCCCTCCTCCCCACTCAGGAGAGCTGCGGTGGCAGAGAAGAAAGGAATGTCGGAGGCAGGGGCGGCCCAGCCCTGCGGACCTGTGCCGGGTGTGCCCCTGAGGCCCTGCCCTGCTGCTCTCAGGAGAACAATCTCAGCCTCCCGTTCTGCCGGCTGCACTTCTTCCCATCCTGATCCCCCTCTGCCAAGGGCAGCACCCACGTCTGATTTCCCTCTGAATCCCCCAGGGGTGCCCAGCTCAAGGTTTTGATAAAGACGCAGTTTGTAAACCCTTGGCACCGGTATCCCTGCCCTGTGTCACCTGCCCTGCAGGCATGCCCCTTCTGACACCATGTAAGACTCGCTGTCTGTGGGGCCCTGGCCAGGGGCAGGCACTAGGCCGACTCGTGCCCTCCATGACACTGGGAGGTAGGTCTCCCCACAGGCCTTGTTTGCCACAGAACACCGGGACCCAGAAAGCTTGGGTAATTGCAGGTCACAGGCTGGTATTTGGCAGAGATGGGGTCACTAGGCCAGCCTGGTCCCGGGGGAGGCCAGGCCATCACCATTGCTGACCTTCAGAAAATAGTTCTCAGCACTATAGACTCCATCAAACATTTTCTGTTACAGCTAAAAATCTGCAACAAAAGTTTAAATAGCTGCCAAGAACATAAAGTCTGATCCACTGTAGGTATGGATATTTCAAAATAAGTGGGTGGCTAATGGATTCTAGATACCAAAGCGATTTGCCACTGTTCTGGGCTAGGCACAGTGGCGGGCGCCTGTAATCCCAGCTACTCGGGAGGCTGAGGCAGGAGAATCACTTGAACCTGGGTGGCAGAAGTTGCAGTGAGCTGAGATTGTGCCACTGTGCTCCAGCCTGGGCGATAGAGCAAGATTCTGACTCAAAAAAAAAAAAATCTGAATAAACTCTTCTTAAACACCGGCATTTTCACTCAGCTCCCTACCTAAAATAGTGAGCTTTTAAAGGTAACACCAAAAGTATGATGATGAAATAAAAATTTGATAAGTTGGATTTCATTAGAATTGAATACTTTGGCTCTGCAAAAGACACTGTGAAGACAACCAAGAGACAAGCCTTAGGCAAAATTTGGGAGAGAATATCTGGGAAACATATATCTGATAAAGGACTATTATCTAAAATATACAAAGAACTCTTAAATCCAAACAATAGGAAAACAAACAGCCCAATTAAAAATGAGCAAAAGAGCTGAATAGACACCTTATCAGAGAAGAGATAGGGGACAAGATCTGGTTAATAAGCACATGAAAAGCTGCGCTGGGCAGAGCGCCACGCCCCGCCTGTTAGAATAACTCAAACTCAGCACTCCGACAGCCCCAAACGCTGGCGGGACGTGGAGCTGGAACACAAGCTGCCCTTCCTTGCTGATGGAATGACATGGTGCAGCCCTTTGGAAGACAGTCTGACCTTTTCCTATGAAACTGCACACTCTTACCACGCAACCCAACATTCATGTTTCTTGGTATTTACCCAAATGAGTTAAAAACTTATATCCACACAAAAACTTGCACATAAATGTTTATAGAAATTTAACTGGTATTTGCCAAAACTTAGAGGCCACTGAGACAGCTGTCAGTAGGTGAATAGATAAAATACTGTGGCATATGCAGACAACAGAATATTTTTCATGACAAAAAGTAGTGATCTATCAAGCTATGGAAAGTGAATATTGACGACCAGGTGTGGAGGCGCACACCTGTAATCTCAGCGTTTCAGGAGGCCGAGGAGCACAGATCACCTGTGGTCAGGAGTTTGAGACCAGTCTGGCCAACATGGTGAAACCATGTCTCTACTAAAAATACAAAAGTTAGCCAGGGGTGGTGGCACGTGCCTGTGACCCCAGCGATTTGGGAGACGGAGGCAGGACGGCAGTGAGCCGAGATCACACTGCTGCGCTCCAGCCTGGGCGACAGCAAGACTGTCTCAGAAAGAAAACAGAAAAGTGAATACTGCTGAGAAGCCAATCTGAAAAGCCTGCATACTGTCCGATTCCAACTCTACAGCATTCGGGAGAATGTGAAATGATGGAAATAGTGAAAAGATCAGTGCTTTTCAGGGGGTTATAGAATAGGGAGGACTACGCAGGGAGAGCACAGAGGTTTTTTTGTTTGTTTGTTTTGTTTTGTTTGTGATGGAGTCTTGCTCTGTTGCCCAGGCTGGAGTGCAAGGGCTGGATCTCGGCTCACAGCAACCTCTGCCTTCCGGGTTCAAGTGATTCTCCTGCCTCAGCCTCCCAAGTAGCTGGGATTACAGGTGCCCACCACCACGCCCGACTAATTTTTGTATTTTAGTAGACAGGGTTTCACCCATGTTGGCCAGGCTGGTCCCAAACTCCTGACCTCGTGATCTGCCTGACTCGGCCTCCCAAAGTGCTGGGATTACAGGCGTGAGCCACTGAGCCTGGAGGTTTCTCTTCATTTCTTTTTTTTCTAGACAGGGGGTCACTCTGTCTCCTAGGCTGGAATGCAGTAGTGTGATCACAGCTCACTGCATCCTCTGACCTCCCAGGCTCAAGCGATCCTCTCACCTCAGCCCCAGCTAATTCTATTTATTTTTTGTGGAGACAGGGCTTTGCTGTGTTGCCCAGACTGCACAGAGGATTTTCAGGGCAGTGACAGCATTCTATATGACACTCTAGTGGTCAACACATCATTATACGCTGCTCTAGATGGTAGGACGTAACACTACGGGCAAAGCCCGGTGGGAACTATGCATTTCAGTTAATAAAAATGTACGCGTGCCGGCTCATTGGTTGTAGCGCGTTTCACACCAGCTCCAGGTGCGGTGCAGGGACCAACTAGCCTGAGAGAGTCACGGGCACCCTGTGCTTCCTGCCTGATTGTCCTGTAAACCCGGAACCACTCTAAAAAAGTGAAATCCATTAGCTTAAAAGATTCGGCAGACAAAAACGAGGATCAGTAACATTTTATGGGCCATTTAAAAGACAGACCCGAATAGACTCTTCTTCAGCGCCTGAATCTCCCCTCAGCTTCTCCCTTAATGTCTCCTTCCATCCACCCAGCAGACTTTTATCCTAATATCTTTTCATCTTTGAAAGTCTTTTGAGTCTCCTATCTTAAGAAATGATGTACTAATTGGAATGTCAAGATCTAAATGTTTTCCTATGTTAGAATTTATTTCCTGGGCTGGATTATCATAATTATCAGTAGTCTACAGCTGATACAAACAATGTGAATTTATTATACATTTTGAGAACTAATAAGGATGCAAAGTAGGCGGGGCGTGGTGCCTCAAACCTGTAATCCGAGTGCTCTGGGAGCCCAGGAAGTAGGATCGCTTGAGCCCAGGAGTTTGAGACCAGCCTGGGCAATATAGCAAGACCCCCATGTCTACAAATAATTAAAAAGTTAGCCAGGTGCGGTGGTGCACACCTGTGGCCGCAGCCTCCGGAGGTGGAGGCTGCCAGGGGCTGTGATTCTGCCACTGCACGCCAGCCTGGGCGATGGAGGGAGACCTGTCTCAAAACTAAAAATAAACATACAAAGTCAAGTCTTGTTGGAAGGCATCTCCTAAAAGCAGGGAGGGGCATTTTGGGCAGTAGCTTGTGCATTCATGCATAAATAATACTTACTGCCAGAAAAACACAGGATTTGACATTAATTCCATTCCCGTGCTGGGTGTTTAATGTGAACGCCAGAGAATCTTCAGTCCCATAAATAACTCGATTAGAACCGGAGCTGTGTCCTAACAATCTCACCGTGACCTCCTTCTGAGAGTCAGATGCCACAAGCCACATGTTGGTTGGTCATGAAAGTCATTTTTAATAGCTCTCAGCTGACAAATCGGTTCTGTCCCCCCTCAATTCTGTTTCAGGCAAAGAGCAGAGGTCAGCAGGGTTGCAGCAGAGATGCGTTGGCAGGGAGCGGGGAGCTGGGGGCGAAGCACCAGGCTGGTCACAGGCGGAGAGACCTTGGCCATTCTTGGGGAAGGGGGAGAGGGTGGCTGTGCAGGGGTAGCTGGGAAAAGGACCCACACAGGCCCAAGCAGGTCCTGCCTTGGCCATCGGGTGTGGGCACCAGATTACTCGGCTTTAAATTGCCCCTGAGGTCACGGAAGCTGTCCCGGGAGGCAGAGAAGAACCCTAAGCAGAGGGAGTCCAGGTTCGAGCCAGGGAGCGAGCGCCTCTTGAGTTTCTCCCCTGTCTAAGACTGTCCAGCCTGGACCCAAGGGGAGCTCTGCCTGCAGACAAAGAGCGCCACACCCAGCCCCACCCCAAGGCTCCCGGCGGCACCATGGAAGGCGGAGGCCGAGGGACCATGGGGCTTGGCCTCAGGACAGTGGTGTGAGGTTGTGTGGGGAGTGCCCTGCACTAGGGGCCTGGCAGGGCAGGGGCGCCAACGGCATGGGGGCGGGCACCTTCCTGGCTGTGCACAAAGGCAGCTCCCCCGGTGGCAAGGGATGGCCGGGCGCCGGGTCTGAAACGCCTCTTGGGGTCTCCGCAGGGAGCCCTTGTCTGCCTGGCCTGTGGCTTTCCATTCCACCCGTGGCAGCACCCTCGCCTCCTTGCCCCCAGGCAGGGCCCCTGTCATCCAGGTCTCCATCCCTCCCTGGGCAGAGGGGATGTTTTTTCACTGGGCATTTTGGCAATAGGAAGAGCGTTAAAGTGGACCCAGAAATTCATATTCTAAGACTTATATGCCAGTTCCCAGCACTGTTTTAACAATGAAAGTTAGAAGTCCACCCAAAGAGAATAATAGAATAACACAAACATCCGCCCAAAAGCTATCGTTAAATGAATCATAGCATCTGGAATCCCACACCTCTGTTTAACAATGCACTGGCCTAGGGGGCTGTCCAGACTCCGTAGTTAAATGAAAAGGAAGACTCGGTTGCAGGTCAGTGTGCGGCAGGTGGCCAGGGCATGGCTGGCCCTCGCTCTGAAGGGGTGCCCTCAGCTACCCAAGGCTGACAGCAGCCTGGCTGGCTAAGAGAGGTGGTATTTGTCCACTCTTCCTGCTTCTTTTATTTTCTGATTTTTGTACAGAGGAGCAGGGCGCGGTGGGTCACGCCTGTAATCCCAGCTCTTACGAGGTGGGCAGATCACATGAGGTCAGGAGTTCGAGACCAGCCTGGCCAACATGGTAAAACCCCATTTCTACTAAAAATACAAACATCAGCCAGGACTGGTAGCAGGAGCTTGTCATCCCAGCTACTCAGGAGGCTGAGGCACAGGTATCGCTTGAACCTGGGAGGCAGAGGTTGCCGTGAGCCGAGATTGCACCAGTGCACTCCAGCCTGGGTGACAACGCAAGATTCTGTCTGAAAACGAAAAGAAACAAACAAACAAAAACAAAAAACAAAAAAAGCTGGGGGTAGGGAGCGTTGCTGCCTTTGCAGAATGTTTCCTGACGGGGAAGGGGCTTCGTTCTCTCATTCACTCCTTTCTTCCTTCACTCTCCTTGTCTAATGGAAGGTAAGTTCCTGGAGCTTGCCTACCTCAGTTTTCTCTGTGAAACGGGGCGGGCTGAGGGCTGTGGTCCACACGTTCGCAATGTGGCTCAAAGACAACTTCAGCATTCACTCTTGTGTTGTTGCACTTCACGTGAGAACCAGGCCAGGCACAAGCAGTCAGAGCTCAGAAGTGTCCCGTGGGGCAAGCAGCTGGTAAAAGGGAATGTGGGTGGGACGGAGGTGGCATTTAAAATCCCTGGAGAGGCACCAATTCCCCAGTGCATGGTATCAGGAAAACCGCCCCATGTGGGAAAAATAAATGATACACGCTTTACTTCATTTGGAAAAATAAACTCCTCTTGGGCTAAAGAATAAAATGTGAAAAACTAAAACACTGAAACATTAGAAGAAAAAAACAGAGCATTTATATCAGACTAGTTTAAAATTAAGGCAGCAAAGAAGCTCTGAAAAAATGTTTAAAACCTGGAGGGGTTTGGCCATGTAGGTACGAGCAACTTCCACGTCCTGAAAGAGACACGGGACCCTGAAAACAGACGGGCTCGGAGGCCGGGCACCGTGGCTCACACCTGTCATCCCAGCACTTTGGGAGGCCAAGGCAGGTGGATCACTTCAGGTCGGGAGTTCAAAACCATCCTGGCCAACATGGCGAAACCCTGTATCTACTAAAATACCAAAATTAGCCGGGTGTGGTCGCCCAGCTACTTGAGAGGCCGAGGCAGGAGAATCACTTGAACCCGGGAGGCGGGGGTGGTGGTGAGCTGAGATCGCCCCATTGGGCTCCAGCCCGGGCAACAGAGTGAGAGTCCATCAAAAAAAAAAAAAGAGATGATAACCCCCATCCCTCCGGAAGGCACACGGCTTCCCTGCTTCGCCCCTCAGCCCGACCCTCCCATTCTCTCCCTGTCTGTCTTCCTCCTCTCTGTATCGGGCTCTGTCTGTGCCTCACTTGTTCTGTTTCCCTGTTCTCCAGGGCAGGGGCTGTGTGGGGCTGTGTGCCCCTCCCCTGGACTGGAACCAGCGCAGACACTCAAGAGTGTTTGTTGAGTGACTGCGTGTTTTCACTTCCTCATCACACAGTTCTCCAAGACGTATCATTATTCTCATCTTTTTATTTCCACCTTCTTTTCTGTTGCTTGTATGTTTGAATTTTCCTGTAAGTATTTCTGTTTTATTTTTGCTTCTTTATTTTTAGTACTATTTTTCTTTTGAGGCGGAGTCTCGCTCTGTCACCCAGGCTGGAGTGCAGTGGCACAATCTCGGCTCACTGCAACCTCGGCCTCCCGGGTTCAAGCAACTCTCCTGCCTCAGCCTCTGGAGGAGCTGGGATTACAGGCAACCACCACCACGCCGGCAATTTTTTTTTTTTTTTTTTGTATTTTTAATGGAGAGGAGTTTCATTATCTTGGCCACACTGGTCTTGAACTCTTAACCTCATGATCCACTCACCTCAGCCTCCTAAAGTGCTGGGATTACAGGCATGAGCCACGGCACCTGGCCTATTTTTACTTTTGTGAAAAAAAAAAATGTCAGTTTGAAAATTGCACCTGCAGCACAAAATCTGGGCGGCTGCCCAGTTTGCGGCCGTTCCCTTGCTTGGGGCCTGTGACCTGCTGCTACAGGGTGGGCACAGGGTCAGAAGACATGGTCATGCAGGCAGCCACGGTCCCAGAGATTGTCCAGGAGGAGGGTGGTGACCACACACAGCCAGTCACAGTCCTTCCCTGGGATTTTCTGAAATGGAACAGGGGAGGAAGAACTTGTTCTCTGCTCTGCTTGGGAGGCACGCACAGTGCGGGCTGGACAGCTGCTGGCAGGAGAGGGTGGCAGAGCGGTGACGGCGTGCCGGGGGCTGGCTCTGTGGGGCCTGTGGCTGGTGCCCCGCCCTCCCTGGAGTTCGGAGCTTCAGCCAGCACCGCCCCAGGCCTGCCTGACTCCTAGCTGGGTGTCTGTCACTTGTGGCCGCAGCATTCTGGCACGGACCCTTGGCCCAGGGCCCCTGTGCAGAGGTGGTTTTGGGTCTCCCTGGCCTCAGCAGCCCCAGGAGCCTGTGAGAGCTGAGCCGGAAGCTGCTCTGGGCACCTGCGTGCTGAGAGCCGTGTGGTAGGAACAGGCCTTCTGCTCATTTATCAGCCAGAGACCTGGCCGGGCCCCAGGGTGGACGATTTCCAAACCGCATGCGTCCCCAGCACTGACAAAGCCGCTGTCGTCACTGGAGGCAGGACACCCAGGGAGGCTCTGCCAGGCCTCGGGGTGAGGGAGCTGCCACCGATGGCTCTCAGCAAGACAAACCTGGCCCTGCCCGAGATCAAGGCCCAGCTCCTGAGCTCCAGCCCCACAGGCACACACCGTTCCCCTGCCGGGAACATTCTGCCCACAGACTCCTCTCAGCCTCAGGTCGTGGCTGAGTGGCTGTTCCTGCTGGGAGTTCTCTGATCTGCCCTTCCTGAGTCTGGGGGAGACGCCGCCCGTGCCCCCGTGGCAGGCTTATCACGGTTGCTCACAGATCGCTGTGTTCTCCTTAAATAAGCACTTGGCGGACCCCCTGGTGCCACAGCCCGAGGCTCCTGCCCCCACGGCACCCTGGGGACAGAATGTCCAGGACCCCCACATAGGGCCTGTGTGGAGACGGTGTCATCGGGTTTGCTGCCGAATGAGCAGATGATCTAATGAGCGATTATCCTCACTCACAAAAAACACAACCTGATCTCCATGTGCGCCTCAGATACACCCCAGTGCCACCGGCCCCAGCAATGACAGAGGAGGAGGGACGAGGTGGGAGGGCCTGGGCTGGGCCATCTCCTCTCTCCCACGGCTGGGTTTGCCACGCACACAGCCAGACCCCTCCCAGTGGAGAGGCTGAGTGACCCTTATTTCTGCCTTTGCATCCCTTTCTCACAGGCCCTGCGGGGTGACAGGCACACAGCCCGTGGCGAGGGTTGGTGGGACAGCGAATGAAAAACTGAGTGTGTGGAAGGCCGGCCAGGCTCCTAGCATCCACCCAGATGGTGAGCTGGCCCTGACCTGCAGGCGCTGTGTGGAGCACTCACAACAGCCCCCGACAGCTCCCGCCCAGTCTTGGGACCCCGAGTGCAGAGGGCCTGGGGTTGAACAGTGAGGATCAGGGACCGGGCAGGAACGGAATGCAGGTGTCAGGGGGGTCCCAGCTTGGGACAGCAGGCGAGGTGTCTGCCCCCAGGCTGTGCGTGACTTGGATGGCAAAGCGCCTTTTGCTGCATTCAGCGCCCTGAGACCCTTATGTCTGTCTATTGATGTCACAATTCACTCCTGGGAAAATAAACATTTGGGTTTATTTTGCTGTGACTGCATTCCATGAATCTTAATCACATGTGTCTCTGGGTTTCCCTTAAGGGGGACGGCTCCCCTTGATTCTGGGGCTGCCATGGGCCTCGTCACCTGTGTGGGGGTGGGGAGGAGAGGGACAGAGACATCCACAGAGCATGTGGGCTCTGCTCCTGCCCTGGGCAGTTGAGGGCAGGTGGCTTTTAACAGCTGACACCGTGTCAGGACATGGTCACCTTGCCGGAGGCTCTTTCATCCAGAGTCCTGATCCTTCTGCACTCGGGTGTGAATGCACCGTGGCCCTGCATGGGTGTGGACATGGCCCCTCTACAGCTGCCCGTCAGAGAACTGCCCCAGGAGCTCCCATTCCTCCTCTGAAGACCCCAAATCCCACCACTGACCAAGACAGCCGCCTGACCACAGTGGGCTCCCCCAGCCATCACAATGGAACCCCAGCCACTATGAAAGGTCTCCTGGCTACAACGGGCACCCTGTCCACCACGACAGGCCAGCAACCCATCTACTCTGACAGTCCCTGTCCCGACAGCCCCTGGCCAAAGCTCCTGACCCTGCCCAGGGCTCCTGACCCCAGCCAAGGCTCCTGGCCCCGCCCAAAGCTTTGCATCACTGCAGAATCCCACTTGGGCAGGAAACCTTCACCCACCTGCAGGGTCCCTGGCGTGCAGCATGTCCCCTGCTCCTCCCCAGGGGTCTCAGGGCCCAGCAGCTTGTGTTACTGCCTCCCGGAGGGCAGAGGGTGGAGGGCGGAGGAACGCGGAGCCTCTGGGCCTCACAGGCACGGCCCCGTTCAGTTCCATGGGTCAGGCTTCCCAGCAGGGACCCCGAGGCCTGGGAGGCATTGTCAGGAGTCACACAATCCCACAGCAGAGGGAGGCGAGGCTGGGACCCACAGGCTCTGTCTCCATCTCCCCAGCCTGCAGCTGCCCTGCCTGGCCTGGTGTCTGCTTCTGATGGCCCCGGCTGGACGGTGCCCTGGGGAAAGAGGTGCCCCAGGTGTGGGCGGCGGGGGCTGGCGGCTGCGTTCAGCTGCTTTCCTGACCGAGTTTTGAACTGGACTGCTTGGCCCCTGCCCTTCCTCTGTGCCTGCTCCAGGCAGCGTCCTGAGGGCCTGCAGCTGTGGCACCACCTGGCCCGGGGTTCTGGGCTGCCTGGCACCCTCCAGTCCACACCATAGTTAGACAGGGCCTCTTAAAGGCAGAGACTGAACCTCAGTGGCTCCCCCTAAGATTGTGGCAGCCTGAAGTCGGGGTCCTCTACGTCTTTGTCATGCTCTCCTCTAAAAAAACTACCTTGGGCTTCAGGCCCCAGAGGGCGTGCCCACAGGCAGACGCCCAGCAGAATCACCGGCACACGGGACAGTGGCTCTCTCCTCCCCCATCGGCCTGCTCCCTGGAATCTTCCCTTTCACCAAATGCTCCCGGGGGCCAGGCTGGACACCGAGCCAATGGCCCCAGAGGTTCCTGGTCAGAGGTGCTGCCTTTCCCGGCTCTCAGGACACCCCCGCCCCATGGCAGGGAGCGCGGGGTGGATGCCACTGCCTTTCAGGGCTGCGTCCTCAGCTAGTAGCAGACACAGCAGAGCACTCTCCGTGGGGCTGGGACCTGACCCGGGGCCGCGGCACAAACATCACACAGCACAAATGGCGTCGGAGTTTGCGCAGAGACCATGACGCCGCTCAGCCCGGGGAGGGCCACGCGACGGTGGCAGCCAGGCCCTCTGCTTCCAGGCAGGTCCCCTTGCTGGCCCCCACACCTGTCCTCACTGTACATCTAGGAGGCCCAGAGAGGGTCTGTGGCTCACCCGAGACACAACACACGGCTGTGACGGGACAGGGTTCTCCACAGACTGTGAGCCGAGCACACCTGCAGGGTCCCTGGCGTGCAGCGTGTCCCCAGCGTGCAGCGTGTCCCCTGCTCCTCCCCAGGGGTCTCAGGGCCTCTGCTCTTTGACTGAGCCCAGGGACGAACCTGCTATCCCAGGAACATCACTCAGAGATAAGAAGGAGGGCAGATCCAACACACCCTCCAGCTGGGATGGACCCAGAAAACATGGGCAAGCGGAAGAGCTGGGTGAAGCACGCCGTGAGGCCCAGGACCCCACTGACACGCCACCCAGGAAAGGCAGATCCACAGGGGCAGGACGCAGACCAGTGGGGGCAGGGCTGAGGGCGCGAAGGGGCCTGACTGTCCATGGGCACGCGGTTTCTTTTGGGGGCCAGGAAAATGTTCCAGAGTTTGTTAGCAGTGATGGCTGCACAGCTGTGACTGCACTCAACGCCGCTGGCTTGTGTAGTTGAGATGGGGAGTGGTCAGATGCGTGGATTATATCTCGACGAGGCTGTTTAAACATCAGTCGGCCTGAACTGAAGCACCTGAGCCACTCCCATTCCCTCGCTCACAGAGAGGCCACCAACGTCGTCAGCAAGGCAGGGTACGCGTGGGACAGGAGTCAAGACCATGTGCATCCATGAGGCCGCAGGGAGCCTGGTGAGGCTGCTGGGGCCTCAGACGGCACAAACCCATCCTGAGAGGAAAGGCTCTGGGCGCAGGCTGTGGGGGAAGAGGCCTAAAATAGCTCCAGAGCCCAGGCTCCGGGGAGAAGCTGAGGTTGGTGTGGTCACCTCGAATGGGGAACTCCTCGAGGAGGAAAGGAGAAGTTTGATTTGGGGCGGGGGTTACAGGAACGCCAGGCGGCTGACAGGGAAGAGGTTCCGGGAGGGGTGTTAGAGTAGTGCCAGGTGGGGTGATGGGGAAGAAGGGGGTCCTGGTGGGGAGCGTTAAAGTGAAACGCCAGGTCCTGATGCAGAACCCGTGATGGCCCCATGTCCCCGGCCTCACACTGTGTCGTCTGGAGCAGAAGCCCGCCAATAGAGAGATGTCCCTCCCATTTCTCAGATGGGGAGACTGAGGCCTGGGTGGGGGCAGCTGGAGAAGCACAATTGCCACCCAGCCGCCCAGCACGACCTCTAGGGGGAGACAAACTCGCTTCCCCCGGGCCGGGGGCTGGGGGCCTCCGCATGGCCTTTGGTGGGAGATGAATTTGCTCCCCCAGGGCCGGGAGCTGGGGGCCTCGGCCTGGCCCAGGTCTGTGTGGGCTCTGTGGCTCTGTGGGTCTCCTGTGGGCAGCTCTCCCGCCACAGACCTGGCTCCCTCGGGGGACGGTCAGAGCGGGACCCCGCACTGCCTCGGCCTCCCTTTTTCCTTGGCCTCCATGGAGTGGGTCAGAGTTCCCAGAGGGCCAATTCCTCTCTGTGCCACGACCCCCGCCAGGCCTGCCAGCTGCTCATTCACTCAACAGCCGAGGGCTGCGTGCCCAGGCTGTGCCGCATCAACCCAGGGCCAGGACTCAGAGACAAAGCCCTGTCCTCATGATGCCGAGGTCCCAGCAGCTGAAGGAGCAATGCCGCTGTTGATTGACAGGCTGAATCATGCGCCCACGTCTTCACTGGCAGGCACGCTGCATGTGCTCTGTGCCAGGCGTTCAGGCCTGGCCTAGGCCTGCTGTGTCCTGGTCTGATACATGTGCACGGACAGTCACACAAGCAGCTGCTGAGACCGTGGATGGGCGTGGGGGACAGGGCACGACCCTGTCGGGGTAGCAGAGGGGCCACTTGCTGAAGACAATTGAAGTCATCCTAGTGATGATGGTGGACTCCCCCCAGCAAAGACTGTGTAGAAGAGACGTCTTTCCTGCAGTGAGAACACGTGTGTAGACGTGAGGCTGGAGGCAGGTGGAGAGAACCCGTGTGCATACCCAGGACGGAAGCCAGGCAGAGGGAACACATGTACAGACTCAGGACTGAAGCCAGGCAGAGGGAACACATGTACAGACTCAGGACTGAAGCCAGGCAGAGAGAACACGCATGCAGACTCAGGACGGAAGCCAGGCAGAGAGAACACACGTGTACACCCAGGACTGAAGCCAGGCAGAGAGAACACGCATGCATAGCCAGGACTGAAGCCAGGGAGAGAGAACACACGTGCACACCCAGGACTGAAGCCAGGCAGAGAGAACACGCGTGCACAGCCAGGACTGAAGCCAGGGAGAGAGAACACATGTGCACACCCAGGACTGAAGCCAGGCAGAGAGAACACTAGTGCACAGCCAGGACTGAAGCCAGGGAGGGAGAACATGCGTGCACACCCAGGACTGAAGCCAGACAGAGAGAACACACATGCAGACTCCAGGCTGGAGGTGGGCGGAGAGAACACGTGTGCACAGAAGGCAGGAGAACTCATGTATGCAGATATGGGGTGGGAGGCACTTGGGTTCAGGGCCTGCGAGGCTGGGCACCAGGGCAGCACCCAGTATTGACAGAGGCTGTGGTTTTACAAGCATGTGCAGAGGCAGGTGGCAGCATGGTCATACCACCTGTAAAACTTAGGCACAAGAGAGAACATTCTAGAAATAAACATGATGCAGCAATTCTCTTAGAGGGAAACACTGGGCATCTCCACTCCACAGTGCCTGACACTCAGCACCGGGCACCTCCGCCCCACGGTGACCGACGCTCAGCACCGGGCACCTCCGCCCCACGGTGACCGACGCTCAGCACCGGGCACCTCCGCCCCACGGTGACCGACGCTCAGCACGGGGCACCTCCGCCCCACGGTGACCGACGCTCAGCACCGGGCACCTCCGCCCCACGGTGACCGACGCTCAGCACGGGGCACCTCCGCCCCACGGTGACTGACGCTCAGCACCGGGCACCTCCGCCCCATGGTAACTGACAGCATGGGACATTTAAATTAATATCTTAGAAACATCAGTTTGGGCAATTGTTTTTCAGTTAGAACCAGTTCGGCCATATCTTTCAGACAGCATTCCTACATATCAAATGAACTAAATCTGCAGATTTTTGGAGATTATTTGGCAAGCAGTGGTCACATGTAAGCTTTGCTGGAAAATACAGTTTTTGTGACTGTTTTAACAACAATGTTCAGAGGTTGCAAATTGGCCCATGGGGCACCCCTGACAAGGGTCCTGTGCCCAGCCATTGGTTCAGACGGGTCCTTGGGGTGCAGGGCCAGCCTGCGGCCCTGACCCTGCTTCTGCAACCTCGTCCAGCTTCCGACCCCGGGGCTGGGCCCCTGCAGGCAGAGGGTTTGCAGACAGGTGTGTGCCCGCGCTAACACCCCTCACGCACTTTGTACACCTGTGCTGCCGTGACCCGTGCTGAGGTTTCGAGGTGCAGCTGTTGCCTTATTTGTTTTAGCAACGTCTTGTTCACGGACGCCTGTCAGGCTGGAAAACCACAGTAGTGGCTGCTGGGCCATCATGATCTGCCAATGACAAAGCAGCACCAGGTCTTTGTGTGGCCACGCTGGGTGCGGCTGCTATGTAAGTGACTTCACCTTAAAGGGAACTTGGCTTGTCAAAGAGAAAGAAAAAAGAAGTTTTACGGAGCTTGCAAACAAAAGCGTTAGAAGCTCAAAGCTGGCTTTGAGAATCAGGCTGGTGCCCCGCCCCTCCTCTGTGGGCCAGGGTCGGGGAGGAGATGGAAGCCCGCTCAGGAGCAGGAACAGAGAGGCCCCATGGAGCATGGGCGGACACAGGGCTCCCCTCGGCCACCCTGGGCCAGGCAAAGCGCCCTCCCCTCCTCCTCTACCTTCAAGGTGAGGCCCGCCTCTCTGCTTGCTGGCCTGCACGGTCTCAGGACGATGCTCCCCGATGTGAGTCACAGCGCAGCTCCCCCACGTGAGTCACAGCACGGCTCCCTGAGATGCACCTTGCCCACATTAGGTCGCCTCCAGGAACAGACTCCAGAGCAGCTAGCAAGGCCGCCCAGTCTCCCCTGGTCCTTGGCAGGAGTGACGCCTGTGCTGAGGTTGGGGACAGCCCCTGTGGGGCCCACAGAGGAGAGCAGATTGGGGGGTGGTAAGTCCACAGACCTCCTGGGTCCTCTCCCATGTGTGCAGCACGCCTGGTCTTCCTCCCCCTCCCCGTGCTGCACGCTCATCCCACCTGGGGTGACCACCGAACCTACATCTGGATGAGGACCACGCCCCATCAACCTCGGGCCTCCCATGCACTCAGCAGTAGACGCAGTAAAGGCACCCAGTGCCAGGCCCACCCAGCGCCCAGCAGTAGAAGCAGTGAAGGCACCCAGTGCCAGGCCCGCCCAGTGCCCAGCAGTAGACACAGTGAAGGCACCCGGTGCCAGGCCCGCCCAGAGCCCGGCCTCCCAGCCTCCCTCTGAGGACAGCACTGCTTTTCATGCACAGGGAAATCCTCCAGGAGCAATGGACACCTTGACCTCCAGAACCACTGCCCGCCGCCACCAACACCTGCTCTGGTCAGAGGCCTTTCTGGACATGAGCTGGGAGGGGCGTCTCCAGTGACCCCCGTGTCCTGGCCCAGCCTGGCTTGCAGAGCCACACAGACGGAAGTCAGGCACAGCATGTGCACTCTTGTCCCTCAGAGACCAGGCCCCCCTTTTGCCTAGGAAGCCGGGATGACATCCACACCCACCGCAGACTGCGGGAGGCCATGATGAGGACTTGGTACCACAGTCTTGTCCCATGTGGCCAATGTCCTGTGCTTGCTTTGGAGAAAGCACGCCGGCACCGGGGGATGAGTGAAAGGAGTCCTGATTGAAACACTGTTTGTAGCCAGGGAAACTGACATGCTCAACGTCTCTCCACGGGGACACTGAGACACAGCGTGCCCCAACCCGAGGAGCCACGCAGCCCCAGGCGAGCCCGGGCTATGCTCACTGCAGCTGGCCTTGCCGTGTCCAGAAAGAAACTTGCAAAGGGAAATGAGGGTGCCATGCCTTCTCTGTGACTGTGGGAGACACATGTGTCTGGGAGTGACAGGGACTGGGCAAGGCGCTGTGGGATGGGCTCCCATGCCCAGTGTGGCTCCACGCACTGGCACGCCTCCACCTGCTCATTTTCACAGATGTGCTGGAGACAGACTGCTATTGCCCATTTACAGACGAGGAAACGGAGGCAGGGTGTGACTGGCTGAGCATCTGAGCTATGTTCCCTGATCCCATCTTGCTGCCACCAGGTGGGGTGGCCTCCGGGGGGGACCCTGAATCTACAGGAATTCCTTCTATGAAGAAGAGGGACAGAAGGAGCAGGCTGGTGCGGGGACGGGGACGCTGCCCTGCGTGGCTCCTGTGACCTGACTTCTCGGGGAGTTTAAAGATCAGCCACAGAGCACAGGGCTCAGGGGCTCGCCGCGGCTCAGCCCACACAGTGTCCCTTCCTGTCCGGGACTCCGGGCACTCAGGACACCCCCTGCCCCATAGCAGCCCGTCCAGCGGGGGTCGGCCTGACAGCTGTGTGGAGGCACCCACCGTCCTCCCTTGCAGTAAGCAGTGGGGGGAGCGAGGCGCGGTCACTCTGTACCTGCAGACTGTGCCCGTTTCACATGCATTTGGCTGGAAGGTGACGAAGGCACTGGGCCTTCTGCAGCCCTGCTTTTGCACCTTGACCGACATGACTGAAATTCTGTGTTCTGCTGGTCATCGGGCTGAGTTGGGGCCATGTGACCACAGGGCTTCGAGGAGACCCCCCACCGCCCACCATACCTGGGGCCCACCTGGAAGAAGCGCGCCCTGCTGAGAGGCCATGTCAGGGTGGACCACAGGGGCCTGCCAGGGGCCGGGGAAGCAGGGAGGCCCTGGCTGCAGGACTGCCCGTCCCAGCTGTCTGCCCCGGGGAGGGGCTTGGTGGGGAGGGCGGGAAGCACCTGGCAGTCTCGGTTTCGCCAGGAAGTGGCCGCCTGCTGTCACTTCCCACCCTCCGCCCGGAGCCCTCCAGGTGGGGATGGCCCCTTGCACAGCAGAGGAGGACACCCCAGCTGAGGGGCTGAGGAACAGGCCTCACGGCTCCCGGCAGCAGAGACCGGGCCAGGCCCAGACTCAGCTGTGTCTCAGGAGTGGGAGAAGCCCCTGGGGGCCGAGAGCGGCTGAGGGCAGATCTGACTGGCATCTTCTGTCACCTGCTGGTGACCTTTTAGAACACGTGGTCCCCACCCTTGGCCCGGAAATGCTGCTATGTTGGAGGCAGAAGCAGGCTGAGACGCTGTCCGTCCCACCACCTGTCTGTCTGGGTCTGGGTCTGGGGATGTCAGGGCAACACTCACCACTGTGGGCCCCACTGAGCAGCTTTGGGGTCCAGTTTGCCCCGAGCCCCTTCAGCGGGGACGCCTCTTTCACTCCTGTGCCCTACGCTTGGCACGGAGGGGTGTGCGGCCAGTGGGCGGGGCTGACTGGGCGGCTTGCAGTGACCGGGTGCAAGGCCCTGGATGTGAGTGCTGTGCGACCCCCACGGACCACAACCCGTCTGAGCACCGCCTCTGAGCTCCAGGGTCTGCAGTGCTGCAGGCGTCGCACAGCCTGGGGGCTGGGAGCCTGAGTCTGTTCACATCTGGGAGTGTACCTCTGAGCAAGCCTACAGGAGCCCAGGTCCCCGTGTCTGGCCCGGGACCCCGTTCTGAGGAATGCCCCACCCGCTGCTGTGCAGTCGGCTGGGTCAGGTTGGCTTCCCTGCTCTGGGATTCGGCCGTAGCGTGGCCGCATGCAGCTGGGGTCACCGCCACCTGGAGTGAGGGGCACAGCGGGGACTGCTGGGAGGACGGTGTCCACCGAGTCTCCCCCGCTCTGTCCCTCTCAGGTCTGTGAAATCGGGGCTTTCCAGACACTCAAAAAGCACCTGGGTGTGGGAGCGCAGGAGGAAGCTCCGGGAGCCTGCAGCGTGGGGCAAGTTCTCCGGTTCCTTCTTGCTGGGCTCCTGGCCGGGGCACGGGTAGGAGGCCTGGTGTTGCAGGGGTCACAGGAACGGGGCCCCTTGGGAGGAGCGGCAGGGAGAGGGGCTTTCCTCACCAAATCCCACCCTGGCCTCGAGGAGGGACTCGGTGCCATTTTACAAACAGGAGACAGCGTGGCCGGCGGACAGTGGTTTCTGTCCCTGCCACGGCCGGGTCCGGCCACTGCCCTTCACAGACCAGGGAGCCGAGCGAGAGGAGGACGGGGCCGGCCTGAAGTCGCAGAGACCCCAGCAGTGCCTCAGGGCTCGTCTTGCGGGTCCAGGGCCACAGGCCAGGCCAGTCCACTGGGGTGCCGGGGGCAGGTGCGGGGGTTCCTGGTGGGCCTTGCTGGAGGGCACTGTGGACCCAGCCCAGTTAGGGCAAGCCTGGCCTGGGGGGCTGTGACTGCGCAGAGCCCCTGACCTGGACCCGCCTTCCCAAGTGAGCCCCAGGGGCTGGGCTGCTGCGGACCCCCGCCATCTCCTGGGAAGGTCACCTTTTGGCCCCCCTCCTCCCCGAGTGAAAGCCACACTTGGGGCCCTCACCTCAGAAGCCTTGGCTCCACAGAAGGGGGTGCCTGGAAAAGCCGATGGAAATTCATGTCAGTGGGGGGCCGGCCTGGGGAGGGGTTGGCCCACTCCCCAAAAGGTGCCAGTGAAACGGTAGCTCAGCAGCTGTCATGGGCCGTGGGAGGATTTCACCCCAGGAGGCGGTGGCGGTGGCGGTGGCCCCAAGCCGGCAACCTTGCTGTGTGATCAGCTGGGCATCAGGATGTGCTTGATCCAGAGGCCAGGGTTGGGGATTTCAGGCAGCAGCTGTGCGGGGCTTCCACTGTCTGTGAAGCAGACGGTTGCCAGGCAGGTTCTGAGAGCGTGGCTCTTGCCTTGGCCAGGGGTGTGCAGTGGCCCCTCTCCTGAGATGCGACCTCGGCTGCCTTTCCTCCAGGAGGGCCCTTGGCAGAGACGCACAGCCAGGGAGGAGGTGCTGCCGCGTGACCTCGGCGGTTCCCTGACTTTTCTGCTTTGCGTCCTCATCTGAGGGGTCGCCTGTCCACCTGCCCCTTCCCTCCCGGGCCACGGGGCCTGAGCTCCTGGGAAAGCCGTGGAGCTGGCCTGTGTCCTGGCTGCTGTCTGGCTGCTGCGAAGCACCCTGGCCTGGAGGTCCCCACCCGCCGTGCTGACCTGACGTCCACCCTTGCCGAGTGGCCCCCGACCTGGTCTGGAAGAACCTTGGCCCAGCTCTTGGGGACTCAGCAGAGTGGCCCCCGAACTGTGTCTGTGACGCCGGCTTGGGAGGGGGACTCAGTCTGTCCCTATGCACCCCCAATGTCGTGTCTGAGACAGAGGCCCGTGCTGTCCAAGGGGACACTGCTCCCCATCTGTCATCAGGGAGAGCTCCTGCCTGGAGCAGCCCTGAGCAGTGTCTGCAAATGAGGTGGGGCTGGGTGGCGGTCCTCTCTGATGCCAAACCAGGCGGGCAAGCTGGATGCCAGCCTCACTCCCTCCTGAAGCGCAGCTCCGCCGTGTGGCAGGGGTCCCGGAATGGGGGCAGGAGAGGACGGGGCTACTCTCCGCTCAGAGGAGACAGGCAGAGCCCTGGTGTGCCCTGCAGTTTCCGACAACGGTCCCCAGGACAGGGCTCTGACCCCTGCGCGCTCCCCACCGTGCTGCCTAGATCCCAGGCCATTCTCTGAGCCAGGCCTCTTGCCTAGATCACCCGCCACCACTGTGGGGGCAGAGACCAGAGGCGGGCAGGGCCTCCCAGGGTCACAGACGACTGGCTCAGGGCCAGCGGTGAGTGAGGTGCCCCTGACCGGGCCAGGCCAGATCCTGCCATCTCGAGGCTCGGACGCCTGACTCCCCAACTGCCACCCCTCCTGGCCCACCCCCAAGGTGCTAGACCCTGGCCTGAGGCCAGCCGGGCAGTCAGGACCCCAGCCCAGTGGACGGCCCAGCTCTAGGCCTGGCCCTACATGCTGTGTGGCTCCAGGCCCATCGCCCCATCTCCTGCTGGGACAGTGCCATGAAGGCGGCTCTGGAATCAGAGCAGCTTGGGTACGCCAGTCCCTGCCTCCCACAGCGGGACCCACAGCCAAGTCACAACTCCGGGAGCAGGAGCACCGGGCCTTGCCTGGAGCTGCAATGGACTCGGGTCTTCCAGGGCTCAGCGCCCGCCCCGGCCAGCACCATCTGCTGAAGGCCCGGCTGTGAGCGGGGACCAGAACCTCTGCCTCGTGAAGCTGGCACTGGGGGCATGGGATGAGTGACACGTAAGGGGGTGGCTGATTTGTCTCATGGGGAGAGAGATTGAAGGAGAGGAATGCCGAGTGAAGGGCCCGTGGGAGCGAGGCCTCGCCGGGAAGAGGCCAGTGGGGAGGGGGCTTCTCGGCGAGGGCACACACAGGCACGGGTTCGGGAGGCTCGCAGAGCCACCGGGCGGCCGGGCTGTGAGTGTCGGAGGCGGACGCCGTGGGGTCAGGCCGGGAGGGCAGGGCCGTGGGTGTGCACAGGTGTGATGCGGCTGACGTGTTTTCATCGACTCAATTTTCCTTTTTTGTTTTTTAAAGACAGGATCTTCCTGTGTCACCTAGGCTGGAGTGAAGTGCATTGGCACAATCTCTGTTCACTGCAACCTCTGCCTTCTAGGTTGAAGCGATTTTCCGGCCTCAGCCTCCCAAGTAGCTGGGACTACAGGCCCCCAACATCACACACAGATCATTTCTGTATTTTTAGTAGAGACAGCGTTTTGCCAAATTGGCCAGGCTGGTCTCAAACTCCTGGCCTCAAGCGATCCACCTGCCTCGGTCTCCCAAAATGCTGTGATTACAGGTGTGAGCCACTGTGCCTGGCCTCAATTTTTCAAATGACATGGTGACACAGCCACTCTCTGCCCACCTGAGAGAGCTGCCCAGGCCCTGGATAGGCAGAGCCGGGAAAGGAAGCCCCTCAGTGGGGTCCCTGCTGTGACCTGTGTCCTGGGCAACTGCCTGGCTTCCTCTGAGCGGCCGTCCTGGGGGTGGACATGGTGGTTTTGGGCTCTGCTGGCTGGGACTGCAGCCCGGCCTCTGGCTTTGTAACTGTCAAAATGCATGACCCAGTGCACACCTCCTGGCCAGAGCTCCTTCAAAGGGTGGGTGGGCAGTGCTCAGACAGGCCCGTCTTTTCCCTTCTTCTCCCTGGCTGTCCCTGGCCGACATCTCCTAGGAGGAGCACTGGCCAGGGAGTCCTGGCTCAGCTGTGACCAGTGGCCTCTCCCTGGGGCTGCTTTTCCTGCCTGTGCCTCCCTGGTCAACTGCATTCACGGAAGTGAAAGTACTGGAAAGCCCCTGCCCAGCGCCCAGGCAGGTGCTCTCAGTCCAAGTGTGGTGAGAAGTGAAAGTCGTCTTTGCCTGAAGAGTGGCCTCCTTGAGCCGCCCCAGTGGGACCACTTCCTCCAGGAAGGTGGCCTGGATAGCACCCCGACCCTAGGCACCGCCCCTGCCCTCCTAGGTGCTGAACTGCGGCCTGCCCGCTGGACAGGAGGGGGTGGCTGGTTGGTGTCTGTGTGTGTGCGGGCTAGGCTGCTCTGAGGAAGGAGCGGAGCATTCCAGCAGCCACTGAGGCCCCCGGGAAGCAGGGCCATGCTGACTGCTGGGGGAGGAGGTGCACTTACTGGGCCAGGAGACCTCTGCCCCTAGCAGCGAGGACACGTGGGGGGCATGGAGCCCCTGCCCCCTGCTCTGCCCCAGCGGAGCGTCCAGTGGGGAGACGGTGGGGGGAGGTCGGGCTGTGTCCCACTGTCCTCTCCCGAGAACGTCGTGCCTCTGCGACGCTCCTCTGCACTCCTCTCCTGGCTTCATCCTCCTCAGCCTCCGGCCCCAGAGCTCTGCACTCTCCTGCCCGTCAGACCTTCGTAAACCGTCCCGCATGGAGCTGTCCACACGCTGGCCACCCTGTCCCCTTGCGGTGCTGCTGGTTTCCCCCCATGACTGACCCAGCAGCGGCTCTAGGGCAAGCTACCCTCGAGCCTGGGCCTGGACGCCACAGTCCGTCTGACTTCACAGCAGCTAGATCCTCACATCTCCAGCCCATCTGCCTCTGCCCCACAGGCTCAGCCTGCTGTGTGCCTCTCAGAACCTCAGTATCTTCTTCTGTGATGGCAGTAACAGCAGCCCTCGGGGCTGGCTCCCCAACATGGAACCCCCCAACACCACGAAGTCAACAAAAGGGAGAACAGGAGGCAGGAGGTGAGGTCTGAGGGTGCTGGGGCCCTGGGCAGGACGGCTGTGACGGCACGGTGCTCACAGACGCGGGTCTGACGGCCACTCTTGGGGCTGCCTGTCTGTGGCCTCAGGCGTCAGACGTCCTGTCACGCACACACTGACTTCCCTGCCTCTGGCTGGAGCCCTCGGACACCCGGGCTGAGCAGCGCATGATTCGCCGGCTCCACAGCCCAGCAAACACCAACCCGTGGTTGGAGGAGGACTGAGGCTGAGGCCGCTGGGCCACTCATGTCCACTCTCCCCGCCCACCCCACCCCCATGGCGGGTGCCTCCCATAACCAGGCTGCCTGCAGCCCCTCCCCGAGTCCTGCCACCTGGCGTGCAGTGGAGTGGCCCGAGGTCTGGCCTGGAGTGGGCTGGGGCTTAGAAGGAGGCAGAGGAAGATTTGGGAGGGAGGAGAAGGCCTTGGGAAGACAGAAGCAGAGGCTGTGGCACGGTGGCCACAGCTCAGGAACACCTGGGGCTGGTGGGACCTGGGGAGGTGGCTCATGGACGCCTTAGTTTTGCACTTCCGGCCTTTGGCGCTGTGAAAGGAGAAGCCGCTGTGGTTCTGAGCCCCAACCCAGCTCATGGCCTGTCCTTACTGCAGCCCCAGGTGATAGAAACACCAGGAAGGGCACTCCAGACCCAGAACCTTCCAGACCCAGAATATTAGAAACCCAGAACCTTGGAGACCCAGAACCTTCCAGACCCAGGACATTCCAGACCCAGAACCTTCGAAACCCAGAACCTTCCAGATCCAGAACCTTCCAGACCCAGAATCTTCCAGACCCAGGACATTCAAGACCTGGAACATCCCAGACCGGAACATTCGAAACCCAGAACCTTCCAGACCCAGGACATTCCAGACCCAAAACATTCAAAACCCAGAACATTCCAAACCCAGAACCTTCCAGACCCAGAACCTTCCAGACCCAGGACATTCCAGACCCAGAACATTCAAAACCCAGAACCTTCCAGACCCAGAACCTTCTAAACCCAGGACATTCCAGACCCAGAACATTGGAAACCCAGAACCTTTCAGACCCAGGGCATTCCAGACCCAGAACCTTCCAGACCCAGTACCTTCTAAACCCAGGACATTCCAGACCCAGAACCTTCCAAACCTAGAACCTTCCAGACCCAGAATCTTCCAGAACCAGGACATTCCAGAACCAGAACCTTCCAGACCCAGAACATTCGAAACCCAGAACCTTCCAGACCCAGAACCTTCCAGACCCAGGACGTTCCAGACCCAGAACCTTCCAGACCCAGAACCTTCCAGACCCAGGACCTTCCAGACCCAGGACCTTCCAGACCCGGAAACTTCTAGACCCGGAACCTTCTAAATCCAGGACATTCCAGACCCAGAACATTCCAAACCCAGAAACTTCCAGACCCAGAACCTTCCAGACCCAGAACCGTCCAGACCCAAGACATTCCAGACCCAGGACATTCCAGACCCAGAACCTTCAAAACCCCGAACCTTCCAGACCCAGGACATTCCAGACCCAGAACCTTCAAAACCCAGAACCTTCCAGACCCAGGACATTCCAGACCCAGAACCTTCAAAACCCAGAACCTTCCAGACCCAGGACATTCCAGACCCAGAACCTTCCAGACCCAGAACCTTCAAAATCGAGAACCTTCCAGACCCAGGACATTCCAGACCCAGAACCTTCCGGACCCAGAACATTCCAGATCCAGAACATTCCAGACCCTTCAAACCCAGAACCTTCCGGACCCAGAACCTTCCAAACCCAGAACATTCCAGACCCAGAACCTTCCAGATCCAGAACATTCCAGACCCAGAACATTCCAAACCCAGAACCTTCCAGACCCAGAACATTCCATACCCTGAACTTTCCAGACCTAGAACATTCCTGACCCAGAACATTCCAAACCCAGAACATTCTGGACCCAGAACCTTCCGGACTCAGAACATTCCGGACCCAGAACCTTCCAGACCCAGAACATTCCAGACCTAGAACCTTCCAGACCCAGAACATTCTAGAGCCAGAACATTCCATAGGGCAGACAGGCCCAGAAGGCCACTTGAGAAGGATGGTGGGATGGTGAGTGAGAAGGATGGAGGGAGGGTGAATGGTGCCAAAGCCCCAGTCCCAGGGCAAGGTGGGGTGGAGGAACCAAGGCAGACCACAGGTTCTGGACGTGACCCCAGTGCTTGGTGGCCCAAGTATGGGCTCTGGCCAGGGCTCAACCTTCGTGCATGAATGGCGCCTCCACAGCATCCGCATCCGCCCAGTCCCCATGACGCCCGCCCGCCTTGCCCGGTCCCCATGACACCTGCACACTTTTGCCTGGACGCCTCTGCTGACGGCACTCAGTACCTCCCCACCCACACTTAAGCTGAAACATGCCACCTAGACCTCACATCGCCCTCTAAGGTGATACCAGGCAGGCCTGACTCAGTTTCTCCCCCATGGAGGCCCCAGCACATGGCACTGAGCCTTGTCTGCCTAGCCTACACTCACCAAGTGGATTTCAACGTCTCTGTCCCCGGCACCCACCTGGGGTGACCTGGTTCCCATCCTGTCTCCTGGGGCAGTCAGGTCATCATTCTGACTTCATCCGCAAAGTGGGCTTGGGGGGACAAGGCAGTGAGAGCCTGCACAGCTCTCAGCACACCTAGAGGATGCCTCGAAAACCCAGGACCCCAAACACTCATCTAAGGGGCTCCTGCTGCACCACTGGGTCAAGGGGTCAGTGAGGATCTGGATCCTCCGCCTGGAGGGGGCTGGTGAAGGCGCCGAGATGGCGGTGTGTGCTCTGTGGCCATCTTCTGATTGCTTACGCCTCGGCCCCACGACACTGTCAGAGGCGCGGAGGGCTGAGGCCCTCCTAGCCACGCAGCACGCAGACGCGGCTCCTGCCCGCTACCAGAATGGCGGCAGCACAGCCCTGTTGAATAAGCCTTTGCTCTCAACGCAGCTTTTTCCACTTCAGCTTTGACAACGTGACTGTTCTCCCATAGTTTAAAGCCAGGTGATCTGCTTTCAGGCCTCACAGGTTTTAAGGACTCTTGGGCGGCCTGTGGGCCTGAGAGAGGGGCACACAGAGGGGCTGAGGGGCCCACAGGCCTGTCCAGGACCCCCTCAATTCCCATGGCTCCCAGGCCCCCACTCCTCCAGCCTGGCGAGGCTCCATGCTGGGGCTTTCTGGCCTGACAGGGCCCCCACATCTGTCCCCCAGGGGGCTTTGGGGGACCCTGGGGTGCAAAATAAGGAACCATGCTCTGGAATTCATGTGGGTCTATGCTGCTTGGTGTGGCCAAGACTGTCCCGTGGGCACCGTGCAATAGGGGCAGTGGTTGCAGGGACAGAAATCCCTAAAAGGCAGGTGTGGGACCCCCCACCCAGGGAAGACCCTGCTCACCCCTCACATTCAAGCCTGTAAGCAGGGGCTCCCTGGGGGGTGGGCACGGTGGCTGGATACTCTGTGTTCAAGGCCACCTGACCCTCTGCTCCTCACCCCCAGCCACGTCAGGCTCACCCTGACCCTCTGCTCCACGTCCCCAGCCATGTCAAAGGTCCGCCCTGACCCTCTGCTCCATGTCCCCAGCCATGTCAAAGGTCCGCCCTGACCCTCTGCTCCATGTCCCCAGCCATGTCAAAGGTCCGCCCTGACCCTCTGCTCCACCCCAGCCATGTCAGCGGCGCCCCCGATGCTAGCCACCAGCCTCTCACACGACTCAGGCATGGGGCCGACTGCTGGCCCTCACCCGCTTCCACGGTAGATGCCCGATCCTAACAAAGCCGTGCTCTCCACGCACCTCAGAGCCCACGCCTCTCCCCACAGGTGAGAAACTGCTTCCACATGGGGAGCAGGTGGGAAGGGTCTGACCCAGGAGGAAACTCAGACCCAAGGAGGAAGGACCTGGCCCAAGGCCACTCAGCGCCAGGGGACAGACAGCTGCTTCGGAGAGGTGGGGTGGCGGAAGCCAGGGCCGGTGAGCAGGTGTTGCCTCGAAGGCAGCTCTGAGTCACCCGCTTGGGAGAACCCAGCAGCGGCAGTGGCTGTGGTGAGGTCCAGCCTTTGCACGCCAGGTGCTTGGGTTTGGAATGTTCCTGCTCATGGCTGGGTCCCTCATGGGGGGCAGCCCTGAGGCCCCATGGCCACCTGCAGGTGGGAACAGCCTCACGCAGCAGCCGCCAGGACCTGCTCAGGGAAAGCAGTCCCCAGAGATAGGGAAACCCCTAGGTCCAGGTTCTGTGTGTGAGTGTCGGGGTGCAGGCAGACCCTGGACGTGACTGCAGTGACAGCCCCGAGAGCGAGGAGACTGCGAGCTCTGGAAGGTTCCGAAGGCCACTGGGAGCAAGGCCACAGGTGCCGCTGGGGAACGGGGCCACCAGCCTGCAGCTGCAGCCCCAGCGTCCTGGGGGCCTTGTCCTGGAACTTTGCAAGCTGGGTTGGGGGTGTCAGTGACAGCTGGACGCTGCTGGACCCCTTGCAGAGCCCGAAGCCCCCAGGAGGGAAGAGGCCCGGGTTCCCTGCGAACCCCCACTGCCCTGGCTGAAATTGTTCCCCCGACAGGGGCCCGGGGTAGGGTCCACTTCCTCCTCAGGGGGCCTTGGGCCTGTGCCCTCTCCTCTGGCCTCAGTTTCCTCATCCAGCCTACTGTGAGGCGTCACGCCTGGACATCCCAGGAACGGGAGGGGTCTCTTTGCAGGACCCGAATCACCTCCTGGCCGCAGCCCCCCCCACCCATGATGGGGCTGAGCAGCCCGGCCTCCAGCATCTGCGTCTGGGTGGGGCCGGGGCACTAGGGTGGCACCTGCCAAATCCTCAGCAGCCCACCTGCCCCAGCTGCGCGGGACCTGCCTGTGGGGGCCTGTTGATATTTGAGGTGAGTCAACACGGCCGCCCCAGTGGCGCTGTCAACAAAGCTGGGCAGCCCGAGGCTCGAAGGCGTCACAGCCCCAGCACCTGCCGCTGGCCTCTGCCCCCAGCCCGCCACCTTTCCCCACAGCCTCTTACCTGGGCCGCCCTTCCTGGGAGCCCGGGGAGCTGAGCAGCCGGCAGACGCCAGGAGGCCGCTCTCCAGCGCGGGGCACCGCTGGGACATGGGGCGGCAGGTGGACCCCGAGGCAGAACCGGCCGACCTGTCCCTCGGTCTCGGAGCCGGCATGGGGAGGGCCACGCTCAGGGGCCGCCCTGGGGCCCGGGACAGGCCTCCTCCGGGACTGCGCTTCCGGACCTCCCGCGGCCTCGAGGGAAAGACGGGCCGGGCCGCTGGGATGGGCTAGAGTGCGGCCTCGGTCCCTGGAAAGCGCGGGCCCTGCAGGCTGCCGACGGGGTGTCCTCGGCGCTGGAGAGGGGGTGGGAGCCCCGGGGCTCATGTGACTCGGGGCGGGCCTGGGGCTGCAGGCGGGGGAAGGTCTCCCTGCGGCCTGTGGGCGAGGCAGCCAGCTGTGTCCCGGTGATAATGCTGGCCCGAGGCCTGCAGCTGCGCCCGCGACTTCCCCACAGGAACCATCTGGGGCCCTGGCCTGCCCGGCCTTCCCTCGGGCCATTCCGCTCTGACTTTCCAACAACTTCCTCCTCCCAGCGGCAGCTCTGGTGGCGTCCCACCCACCCCAGCCCTGCCGCATGGCCGCAGGGCACGCGTCTCCTCAGCCAGGGCAGCCCTGCGGCCCCAGAGCCCCCGGCCTGCTCCGCCGCCCCTCTTGCCGCCGAGGCTTGGCCCTTCCGCAGCCGGCGCCGTCCGGGCGTCTCCCCGTCTCCGCCTGCCCCAGCTGGACTTTCCAGCACCCCTTTTACATCACCCCACCAGGGCCCACCCCGCCCGTGCTCCTGGGGCCTTCGCCAGGCGGGGCCTCTGACCTGCTGCTGAGGCTTCTTGGGCTCCCACCTGTCCTCGAAGTCCTCCCACCTGCTGGCAAGGACACCCTCTGTCTCTGCCTGGCCCCTGTATGGGGCTCCGGGCCTCTGGGGGGGCCTTGGAGAGACTCTCACCCCCCGTCCCAGCGGCCTCCGGTGAGAGCCTGGCAGGCTAGCAGCTCGGCCACCCTGCCCAGAGTCCTGGAGTTTGCTGGGGGTCAGGGTAGGCGGCTCCCCCAGTTTGAGAAATTCCTGAAGCCACCTCAGAGCCCTCCTGGGACCACTCAGACCCCAGGGACGGTCCCAGAACTCCTTTCCAGCGGCCGTTGGGTGAGAGTGAGGCACATCCCAGATGCTGGGGAAAAAGCCACACTCTGAAGGGCCCCGAGAACGGTCAGAGGGCAGGAGGGGCTTCCCGGGAGGGGACCATGACCCTCCGGCCCCCAGGCCTGGTTGGGTGGCGTTTGGACGCTGTGGCCGGAGGCTTCGTGGCCTCAGACCAGAGGTGTGGAGCCTGCAGACTCGGCTGGTTCACGGGCATCTGTGCTGTTTTGATTTGATTGGATTGGATTTTTAGGTTGCGTCTGCAGACGGTTAATAATTCAAGCAGGACAGGGTCAAAGCTGACTCCTCCCCATGGTCTCCAGGTGTCCTGACTGTCCCTGTCCTGGCGTTCAGGTGTCCTTCTCGGAGTTGATAATGCCAAGCTGCATTCCAGGGCCTGTGTCCCTCTTAGAGTCGGGGTGTGTTCATTCCTGCTGGGATGCAAGGCCCGTCCAGGCCTCCCCTGCGAGGGGTGGTGGGCCACTGGGTCCCCAGGACTCAGGCTGGAGGGGCCTTCCTGCCAGCCCAGGGCCAGTCCCCTGGTGCCATCGGGCCCCCATGTCCCCTTCTGTTCCCTGGCCCCCTTGGCTCCCTCATGTGTTCAGGCTGCACGATCCTAACGGCCCCAGCTCCTGCAGTGTTTCTGCCCAGAGGGCTGAGGGGCCTCGCGGCCCGGGCTGCCGTGATCACGCGGCTGGTGTTTGCCTGTCAGTGCCTGATCCCCCACCGTGTGCAGAGGGAATCTCGGAGTTGGGGAACTGAGGGTCTCAGGGAGGCGCAGCCCCTAGGCAGCAGGACAGCACCCTGGGTGGGGCCTGTGGCTGCCCCTGGGGTAGGAGACAGGCAGCCCTGAGGCAGATGTTCGAGGCCTGCACCTGTGCCACCCCCACCCACCCCGCAGATGGGATAGTGCCACTTTCGCAATGAGGCCCTGAGCTCCCGCCCGGCCTGTCCTGCCTAGTGTTCTAACCAGGGGGTCTGACGGAGGTGGGGTTGGACAGAGAAGAGATTTGCCACGAGCTGGGGGACAGGAGCTGCCCCCGACACTGGCGGCCACCTGGGTGTGTGTGTGCCACTCCCCACTCCCCGCCCCCGCCTCCTCTCCCCCAGGCCGGGCAGTTGGTGCCTGTGGGGAAGCAGACGTTGGCTGTGGCTTTCGGAGCGGGGGCCGGGAGATAAGGGCCAGGGAGGAAGTGGATGCAGAGGTGGAGGCGGCGGGAGGGCACAGCTCCCCCCAGAGCCCCCGCTGTCTGCACCAGCACCCAGCCTCTCGGGGCAGAAGGGGCCTTTCCTTCCTTCCTAAAAGATCTGTTAGGGCCCACACTGGGATTCTGCTGGTGTCTCCAACAGCCCCCGGTCTTGGCCTCTGGGGACTACAGCAGACGCATTCCATCAGCGTGTCCCCAGTATAGGCAGCCTGCAGCTGGGAAACTACCCCTGGGGAGGGACCACGTCCTCCAGGCAGACAGGCCCTCAGGCAGGCTTTGGTGAATCTGCAGGATGGCCAGAGAACTGGAGGAGGGCGTGCGGCGGGGATGACACCGGGGGTGGTGGTGAGGAGGCCTTCCCGCAGGCAGGGGGTTTTATGTTTGCCTTCTCTTCTAGCATGTAGGAACCCCCCCACACACACCCTTTACCACTGGATAAACAGATGAATGAATAGATTGATGAATGAACAGATGGGTGGATGGGAGGAGGGATGGACAGATGAGTGAATGATGAGTAGAATGGTGGATGGGAGGATGGATGGACAGATGGGTGAGTGGGTGGGTGGGTGGATGGGTGGATGGATAGAGAGATGGGTGAATGAGTTGGGGGGATGGGTGGGTGTGTGGGTGGATGAATGGTAGATGGGGGGCGGGTGGATGAGTGGGTAGTTGGATAGATGGGTGAATGGATGGATTGATGGGTGGATGGATGGGTGGGTGGGTGGATGGGTGAACACAGATGGGTAGATGGGTGAATGGGTGGGTAGGTGCGTGGATGGGTGGACAGATGGGTGGATGGGTGGGTAGGTAGGTGGATGGGTGAATGGGTGGGTGGGTGGTGGATACGTGGGTGAATGGGTGGGTGGGTGGATGGGGATGGGTGGATGGAGGGGTGGATGGATGGGTGGAGAGGTGGGTGAAGGGGTGGATGGGTGGATAGGGGGACCAGTGAATAAGTGGAAATATGGTTTTATGTAAGTCTCATGCCAGCCCACTTTACAGAGGCGGGAGGAGGCCCACGAGGGTGCCATCCCCAGTCACAAGGCCTGGAGAGGAATGTACGTAGCAAGGTAGCCCCAGAGGAGGCTGAGCAGTGGCATGTGCGGCTACAGATGAGCCTGACTGGCCATGTCCTGCCTTGGCTTCCGGGTCCTGAATACGGTGTGGACAGTTGGGGTGAGCCACAGAGCAAGGGGGTGTTCAAGGCAGTGCAGGTGGAGCAGCTGAGGCGCAGGCTAGAGACACCCAGTGAGAGCCCTAAGCTAGGATTGGGGTCTTCACCTTCCTGGTGTGTGGGCTCCTGGGGCATCTAGTAAATGAGTTCACAGAATTACAAAGGAAACCCATTTTACCAACATACAGTTGCCAACCCGTGAAGACATTCTGGTGCAGGGAGTGCCGTGCTGTTCATTAAGCTCTGAATTAAAGCGGTGGGAGTGAGAACAGCATCCTGAGACGTGGAAGGCGAGGGGGTCTGTCGTGGAGCCCTGGACCCTCTTGAGGTGTGGCTGTTTGGGTCCCACAAAAGTGGCCCTGGGACAGCTCTCTGGGTGTCACCGTCACAGGCATGGCTGACACCCCGGGGACAGAAGTGCCCACGTTCATGGTTAAAGGAAAGGATAAATTCTGGTTACAGACTCTACTCATCAACATGAAATATTTTCCCATCCACGTCCAGGGCTCCCCTGAATTCTGAGGTTTTATGTAAGTCACGAGACTTACATAAAACCATATTTCCACTTATTCACTGGTCCACCTATCCACCCATCCACCCCTTCAGCCAGCCACGGCCCCAGCTTATCTGGAAGGTGTCTCCCAGTCCCGGTTCCACCCCCGCTTCCAGGAGTCTCCGGTGGGCCTGTGAGGGCTCCGAAGTCACATGCCCCGTTCACTCAACACTTCCTGTCTTCCTGGGTGCCCTTGGGCAAGTGTCTACCCATTTCCCCAACTGTGAAGTAAGAAGGTGATGGTCGGCTGAGTGAGGTGTGCTGAGGATTTAATAAAACAGTCTGGGCTCCCGAATGGTGCCCATGAAGGTGAGCGGGCGTGGAAGGGCAGCTGTGACCCTGCAAGGTCCCTGAGCCACAGAGGTGCCAGCCCAGGGGAAAAGCGGAATCCCCACACCGCCATCTGGGCAGGCGCGTGGCTGCTAGAAAGCTCTTCCTAAACGGAGCTCAGTTTGGCGTCCCTGTGGATGTGGCCCCTCCCCGGGAGAGAGCTCTGGAAGGGAGGACTCGCTCTCGCTGCCCCTGCCAGCCCCACTGACACCTCCCAGAGTCAGCCACAGACTCCCCGCTCTGCAGCCTCCCACCTCCCCCCGCCGTGACCTCCGGCCCCCCCATTGACCTCCCACCCCCCACAGTGGCCTCCCATCCCCACCCCGGTGACCTCCCGCCCCCCCTAGTGCAGGAGACCTGCTTCCATGGCAGTGTGGCCACTCCATCCCTCCTCTTAAACCTTCAGTGGCTGCCCACAACCCTAAGATCAAGGCCAGAGTGTGAAGGCAGCTGGGGGCCCCACCATACTCTGCCTGGTCCCCATATCAGAGTCGCTTCTCCCCAGGGTGTTTCCTCAACTCTGGGCCTCCCTCCCCGTCCCATAGAATCTTCCCTCACCTGGCGGGCTCCTACCCAACCCTCAGAGCCCTCAGGAAGTGCCCCATCCCGGGCTCCATGCCCCACATGCCTCCATCCCAGCATTGGCACCTCGGGTTGCAGTTGCTGTGCTCTGGTTCCCTGGGAGCAGCCCCAGGCGGGGACCTTGCCTGTCTCCAGGGCTGCGTTCCCGGCACAGGGCACAGGGCTCTGTGGAGTGACGGCTGGCTGGCAGAGTTCCTGCACACCCATCTCTGGCTGCCCCAGGCTGCACCAGGAACTTCTCCAGGGTGAATCCCACCTCTCCTGCCCTCAGGACTCCCCTGAGGCTCTGTCCCCCACACATCCCAGGGGACATAGAGGAAACAGCCAGTCTCCCCCGCGGCTTCTGAGGAGCAGGGCGGGCTGAGTCTCCAGGCCACCCACAGCAGTCTTGGGACCCTGGGGTGGCCCCCAAGGCCTGGGAGGCTCAGTGGCCTTTACCCAGACGGGAGGGGCTTCCGCAGCTCATCGGCCACCCCAGGCGGGCAGTGGGTGTGGGGCGGAGAGCCGGCCCGCTGTGCCCTTGACTGGCACCCTCCCTCTGAAGGGCATGAGGCTGAGCGGAGACAGGAATTGGAGCACGGGACAGCAACGGCCTCGCCCCCGCTTCCTGAGCACCCTGGACTTGCTGGGGCGCTGGCGACCTGGCGGCATCGACTCAGCGTCTGACAGAACTGTGGGTCTTCCCGCCCAGAGGCCCAGGGAGGTTAAGCAACTTCCCAGGTCACTAGCAGTGGCCTGGGTGGGATTTGGGACCCAGGCTGGATCCAAGGGCACTGAGGCAGAGAGCCTGTGCTGGTGACCCCCACCCACTGCAGTCTCTGCTCCTCCCCAGGACCCGGGAGGCGTCAAGGCCGGGCAGGGCTGCCCCTTCTGCAGAACAGGAAGCTGAGGCTCCCAGAGGGGAAAGTCCCAATCCCCCTGGGGGTCCCAGGGTCCTAGGTGACTGCACCCCAGCTGCAAAGGGGGAAGCCCCGCCCGGAGGCCACTTTCCCTGTAAGGAGCCCGGGCGGGGTGAGGGCTGCGACGTCCCAGTGCCGGCCTGGTTTCCCTCTGACTCAGGCTGAGGTGGCTGCCCGTGTGCTGAGGCCGTGTCCAGCCTGCAGCCCCCACACCGGTGAGCGGCCCTCGTCTCCTCTCCTGGAAGTCCCAGAGGCCACACTCTGCCGAGCAGGGGCTGGTGTGTGCCGCAAGAGGAATGGGCGGGGACCCCCCCGCCTGGGCTCGGGTGTGGCCTTTTCTTCTTGCTCTTTCTTTCCTGCCCTCTGTCCTGCCTGGGTGTTGGCAGCAGTTTAAGAGGGAATGGGGGTGGCCCTGGCCTACCCACCAATGTTCTAGAACATTCTGGAATATTCTGCTCGCAGCCTGGAGCCTGAGATCTGGGTAAAACTGGCCCATCAAGCAGCATCCAACTCGAGGAAAATACCAAGAGGCTGAGCGGGGCTTGTGGTGTGCGGCGTGTAGCGCGTGGGTAGAGGCAGCTGCCCGCCCTCCAGAGCCAAGGTGCCACCTCCCGTGCCTTAGACACCTGCCTCAAGCAGGGCCCAGTCCCTGCCTCCCACCAGTGGCTACTTCAGGCTGCGGTGGGGCCTGGCGCCACGGAAGACCTAGCCAGGTCTGGCCAAGAGGCGCATGGAAGGATCCGGAGGAATCCAGAAGTCTTGGGTTAAGAACCACTCGGCCTGACCTGCCCCAAACATGAACCTGGCCCCCGAAGACCCCGCGTGACCCTGACCACATCACGTCCTCCGAGGCTGCGGCTGTGGCGGACCGTTATGGCTCCGTTGCTGCATCTTAGATCTGAATTGGAAGATAAGTTGAAATGGATCCAGTATGAAAAAGTGCGGTGCTTTGTTTCCATCACCTATTCCTTGTTTACTTATTCTGAGGCAGGGTCTTGGCTCTGTCACCCAGGCTCGAGCGCTGCGGCGTGATCTCGGCTCACTGCAGCCTCCACCCCCGGGCTCCGGCGATTCTCCTGCACCAGCCTCCCGAACAGCTGGGACCAGAGGCGCCCGGCACCACGCCTGGATAATCCTTTATTTTTTGCAGAGACGGCGTGTCGGTATGTTGCCCAGGCTGGTCTCAAACTCATGGCTGGAGTGATTCTCCTGTGTCAGCCTTGCAAAGTGCTGGGATCCCAGGCGTGAGCCACTGCACCTAGCCTCGCTCCTTTTTCATAGTCAGGTTCCTACTGACATTGTTTGTAGACACACACACAGCCTTAGAGAGCAGACACAGGCTGGCTCAAGCACTCCGCCTCACTCAGCTTGCGGCTTTTCAAACATCAGATGCTTCTAAGGCACTTTTGGGTCCCCTGGCCTAGAGCTCCCTTCCCCCTCCGCCCATGCTCAGTCCTGACTCCAGACACTGAGGAGAAGGGGCCGAGGAGGGGGTCCCCGACCCTGGGCGCTTGTCAGAAATCCTGGCCCACCCAGGACCTGTGCAGGAGGCACCTGGAACTGTCCGGGGTCCGCTCTGCTTGTCCCCGAGGGGACCTGGGGGAACAAGTGTGCCCTGGGGTCTGCGTGGAGCCAGGGTGAGGCTGGCATGGCGACTCTGTCTCTGCCCACAGGTGGGTGGAGGGACTTCCCTGAGGCTCTGGGACCTCCCTGGGGTTCCGGCCACCTGATCTCAGAGCATGCGTCTGTGGCGCTTGGTGTAGGGGTGGGTCCAGGGTCCAGTCCCTTCCTGTGTTGCCTGCAGGCCTGACCCATCTAAGGGGGTCCAGCCTGACCGGCCTGAGAGGGCAGGGTCTTATCGGGAGGAAGGTGAAGGTCAAGGAGGAGCAGCAGGGGTGGGGAAGACCATCAGGCTGAAACCCCCCCATCTGGCAGCTCAGAGGTGGGGGTGGGGCAGACCATCAAGCAGAATACCCCCATCAGGCAGCTCAGGGGAGGGGGCTTTATGCTGGGTCCCTGCACATCCTGCGGTCACAGCAGAAAGTGAGGTCTGCCATCCAGCACCCAGGGAGGCTGCTCCTGCAGGTGGGGCTCTGGCCCGTGTCCAGGGACCCGCTCCAGCCCTCCAGTCCCTCTTCCTCTCTTCCCTCTGCTCACTCGGCGCCTCCTGAAGTCCCTTCTCACCAGCCCCCAGGAGGTTTGGATGCTGGGTCCTGGGGAGGGGCCTTGGGGTCCATAGCAGGGCATCTGAGGGTCCCAGGCACCCAGAAGCCCCAGGAAGGCTGTGGGTGACTCAGCAAACCCTCAAATCAAGATATGGGGGGTCTCTCAGGCGTGTGATGTGGGAGGGGTGGGATGTGGGGTCTGCTCGGTCCTTGTCTGCCTGGCGCATGCCATCAGCCTGGCACAGCCCATGGCTCACCCCGGCCTCTCAGACCCTCACCTCCCCACAGCCCTGCAGCCCCTCCTGCTTTGTTTTTCTTGAACAGCAGCTGGTGCTTTCTGATGTGCTAAATGTTGTTTACCGCCTGTCTTTCCCATGAGGTCAGCTCCAGGGACATAAGCTTTTTCTTCTTCTTTTTATGTTTAAACAGAATTTATTTTTTCTATCAGCTTTAGGTTTACAGCAAAACTGAGCATGAAGTACAGAGGGCTCCCCTGCACCCCTGGCCTCAGTATCCCCACGAGAGTGGCCATTTGTTGCTGTCGTGACCCGCTAGACACAGCGCCATCACCCACAGGCCACACGACCTCAGGGTCCAGCTGCTGCTGTGCAGCGTATGGTTTGGAGGAACGTATCCTGGCGTGGACCCACGGCTGTGATATCATACAGAGTAGCTTCACTGCCCCAGGGCCCCCGTGCTCCTGCTACGCATCCCTCCGACCCTCCCTCTCCGCAGCCCCTGGCATTGCTGATCTTTGCGCCGTCTCCACAGTTTGGCTCTTTCCTGGATGTCACAGAGTAGGAACCCTACAGAGTGTAGTCTTTGTAGCTGGATTGCTTTCACTCAGCGGCGTGCGTTTACCGTCCCCCCATGTCTTTTTTATTTTTCAGACTGTGTCTCACTCTGTCGCCCAGCCTGGAGTGCAGTGGCATGATCTCTGCTCACTGCAATCTCTGCTTCCCGAGTTCCAGCGATTCTTCCACCTCAGCCTCCCAAGTACCTGGGATTACAGGTGCCCACCTCCATACCCGGCTAATTTCGTATTTTTAGTAGAGACGGGGTTTCTTTATGTTGGCCACGCTGGTCTTGAACTCCTGACCTCGAGTGATCCACCTGTCTTGGCCTCTCAAAATGCAGTGATTACATGCATGAGCCACCACGCCCCGCCCCTTCGTGTCTGTTGAGGGCCTGGCAGCTCATTTCCTGTCACCCTCTAAAGGGTGTCTTGCTCGCTTCTGTGTTAAGAAGGTGCTTTAACTCTGGGGTGCGGGTTTTTGTGTGGACACGTTTCCAGCTGGTCTGGGTGAATGCCACGGGGCACCATTGCGTCAGAAGCTGTTGGCTGCGTCTCTGTCTGTGGTATTTCCTGCTGCAGCCGTGGCAAATGGACACTCAGCAAATCCCCAATTAATGTGTGAAGAAAGCGGGTGACCCGGAGAACGCAGCTCTCCCCAGCAGCTCGCCAGGTCTCCCGTCGGTCCAGCTTCCCTTCCAGCTCCCGCTCTGCTTCCTCCTGTCTCCAGGTGGCCGCCCCGTTCTCCATGCCCACGGGAGCCACGGAAGGCCGAGTGCACAGGTGTCCTGACTCCCATCAATGGAAACAAACCCCCAAATCTGAAGCGGCCGCTGTTTGTGAGGCTCACACCCTCGGTGGGTCGGGAGTCCAGAAGGGCACCTGGGATGGAGACGTGGCTGGGGCGGAACCGGCAGGTGGTACCTCCTGTGGCCGTCCTTCCTGGCAGCATGGGGGCCTCGGGGTGGCCAGCCCGCCTCATGGCTCAGGGCAGCAGCCGCTGGTGTTTAAGCAGCAAGGTGGATGACGGAGGCGTAGTCAGGGCCCAGCGGGGGTCGGGGCGGGACCGGGGCGGGACCGGGGCCCCAGCGCTGCAGGGACAGAGTGATGTGGGAATTGTGGCCATTTTCTTTTTTCTTTTCTTTTTTTTTTTGAGACAGAGTCTCACTCTGTTGCCCAGGCTGGAGTGCAGTGGTGCCATCTCGGCTCACTGCAACCTCCATTGCCCGGGTTCAAGCAATTCTCCTGCCTCAGCCTCCCAAATAGCTGGGATTACAGGTGTGCACCACCACACTTGGCTAATTTTTATATTTTTAGTAGAGACGGGGTTTCGCCACGTTGGCCAGGCTGGTCTCAAATCCTGACCTCAGGTGATCTACCTACCTTGGCTTCCCAAAGTGGTGGGATGACAGGCGTGAGCCACTGTGTTCGGCCATGGCCATTTTTCTTAAACCATGTTTCAAATGAAGTGTGGGATCATGTCCAAACTCTCTCAATCCTGCATTTCATTTAAGACACGAGGAAACAGAGGCCCAGCAATGTGTGGAGTGTCCCCAGGCTGCCCAGCCAGTGTGGGCCGAGCAGAGAGGGCAGTGGAAGCGCGGCTCTGGAGTGTCCCCAGGCCGCCCAGCCAGTGTGGGCCGAGCAGGGAGGGCGGTGGGGGCGTGGCTCTGGCCTGGGACTCAGCATCCGGCTTGTCCTCCCCTGGGTTCAGCTGCTTTGGTCGGCAGGTGCTGATAGCGAGTAACAACCTGGCTGGGAGCATGGTGGCCTGTGGCGCCGCCCCACCCACCTGGGTGCCTGTGGGCAGTGGGCAGCTGGTCTGGGTTTTGGGCTGGGGCTGGGACCATCAAGACACCCTGGGTACAGGGATGACAAAGTTTTCTGAGGACAGAGGCAGAGGCTGCAGCAACACTGCCCCAAGCCGGGGAACGCCAGGATTGCTGCAGCCGCTGGGGGCATAAGAGGCCGGGCGGCCGGAACAACACACCAGGCTCGGGGCTTCAGCAGCAGAAACAGGCTTTCACGCAGTTCTGGAGGCTGCAGGTCAAGATCAAAGTGTGGATGAGCTTGGCTTCTTCTAGGCCTGGGTCCTTGTCTGCCAGCGGCCGCCTTTGTACGCTGTCTTTGCATGGCCTTGTCCCCATGCACGTGCCCTTGGCGGCTCTGTAACTCCAACTTTCTTTCTTTTCTTTTTTTTTTTTTTTTGAGACGGAGTCTCCTTCTGTCGCCCAGGCTAGAGTGCAGTGGTGTGATCTCAGCTCACTGTGACCTCTGCCTCCTGGGTTCAAGCAATTCTCCTGCCTCAGCTTCCTGAGTAGCTGGGATCACAGGTGTGCACCACCACCATGCCCAGCTAATTTTTATATTTTTAGTAGAGACAGGGTTTAACCATGTTGGCCAGGCTGGTCTCGAACTCCTGACCTCAGGTGATCCACTCACCTCAGCCTCCCACAGTGCTGGGATTGCAGGCGTGAGCCACCATGCCCGGCTAATTTTTGTATTTTTAATAGAGATGGGGTTTCTCCATGTTGGCCAGGACGGTCTCGAACTCCTAACCTCAGATGAACGACCTACCTTGGCCTCCCACAGTGCTGGGATCACAGGTTGAGCCCCCGTACCCGGCTGTAAGTCCAAGTTTCCTCCTCTTACAAAGACACCTGTGGGCCTGGGTCAGGGCCCCACTCGATGGCCTCTGCTTAAAGGGATTATCTATTTAAAGAACCCGATTCCAAACAGTCACATTCTAAGGTCCCATCAGGACATCCACATGAGAATCTGTGGGGCAGAACTGACCCCATCACAGGATTTGTCGCTGGAGCCTTCAGTGGGGTGGCCCTGCGGACGCCTCGATTTCAGCCTGTGGACCTGGAGCTTTGAGGGCCTGTTTCTGTGGTTTCCAGCCCCAGGCTGCGCGGCTTTGCGTGCAGGGCAACAGGGGCGCCTGCCACTTGTCTGCTGTTAGCCTCTGGTCCCATGTTGCAGGTGGGAAGCAGTGGTCAGCACTGGGTGATGGTCCCACTCCACGCAGGGTAACAGGAGCTCCTGGCTCCCAGCGACCTCCTTCCCACCCACCCAGTGTCTTGTGCACGGCACACGCGTGTCCTGCAGGCCCGATGGGAGCTGGCTGCTGGTCCCTGTATGAGGCTGGGGTCTGACCTTACTGCCAGGGAGGCAGACAGCAAAACAGACCATGAGACGGAAGAGCCGAGTCGTGCGTGCAGTGGGGCGTGCGGTGTGACTGCAGGGTGGAGAGAGCCTCCAGGGCGGACAGGGGAGGCTCACCGTCTCACCGCCCCTTGTGGGTCCAGCCTGCTCTGGGGGGCCGTACTCCCTGCAGGCCCAGCCGAACATGCAAAGGCCCCAGCTCCTTCTGCCCTGGATCCCCGCCAGTCTCGCAGAGCCGCTGTGAATTCGGTCACGGGATCCCTGGAAGGCAAGGCCCTCCCTAATCCGGGCACGGGGCCTCCCAGGTGGCGAGGACAGACTCCTAGGCCGGCTCGAGGCAAAAACATGGCATGCTGGGACGTATTTGGATGTAAATGTTTTCAGCACATAGCAGCTGGGAGCTGCGGCCTCCGTGTGCGTGGGAGCCAGGGCCATATGGCTCCTTTCCTGGCTGTGCTGCCTTCCTGGATCGGGGGCGCTGCCTGGCAGGGCCCTTGGCTCCCTGGGCCCTCCGGGGTGTCTGCCAGGGGTCCGACTTGAGTCCTGCCGGCCCCGGACTGGCTGCTGCCCGCCCTGCCATCTGTCAGGTGGGCTGAGACCGTGCCAGCTGCCCTGGCCATGAGGAGGCCATGGTGGGGCCTGAGGGGCTTGGGCCTGGCGCCAGCACAATGGATGTGGGTGTCTGCAGCCTTTGCAGCACCGGGTGACTTCTCTCATCCCACGCTTGGTCCTACCCTTGGTTGGGGAAGAGCCAGGTGCTCACCTGTGGCCCTGCATGGTAAACCACACGGCCGCTCACAGGGTCATCTTGGCAGGCGACAGTCCTGGCCACACAGAAGCCTCACAATTCCTGCTTCTCTTCCAGCTGAGGCGGCTCCTCCCAGAGACTCCAAGAGACTCCTAGGACCCTGGGAGATGGGAGCAGAGCGTAACTGCCTGGACTCATGGGCTGCCCCCCCTCTAGAGCAAGCACTGGCTCCCCATCTCCATCAACTTAAGGCGAAGTCTGAGTTCAGCCCTCGCAGCCCTGAGCAAGCTGCCCTCCCGTGCTCTGTCCACAGCGGGGACGTCCCGACGGTCCTGTAAGGAAGCCCCACCTCTCCCAGCTCCAGCCTCCGTCCTCGGGCACGGTCGTGGGAGGTGGCCCAGTGCAGCAGCGGCAGACAGGGAACCATGGGGGGCTCCTCGGGGGGCTGCTGGGCCCTCTCCAGCTTCAAACGGAGAAACACAGGCCGGTGTGGGGTCTATGCCCAAGGTTCTGGACGGGGTGTGTGAGTCAGCGACTTCATCAGGACCCAGCCCGCTCCGTCTCACAGTCAGTGACGTCGCGGGGATCCCGCCCGCTCCCTCTGGCGCCCTGCCACGGCCCCTGTCCAGGCTGGCTGTCATCTGGCCTGTCGCTCATGATTCTCAGGTGGCTGCTGCAGCTCCAGGAACCTCACCTTCTGACCCCTGCATTCAGGAAAGGAAGAGAAAGAGGCGGGGAGGAAAATCTTTTCCAGAGGCCCGGTGCCGTTCTCCCCTTTCAGCTGACGGGCTAAGCCGGGTCTCGCGGTCGTGCCTGGCTGCCGGGAAGGGCCTGTGGGGTCCTTGCCTTTCCGGGGCATAACAGCGAGAGCTCAGAGGGAACAGAGGGGCTGCAGCCACGAAAGGAAGGCCGAGTGGGGCCTGGACGCTGCTGGACCAGCTCTAGTCGGTGGGGGCCAGTGTGCTGTGCTGGGGGCGGACAGAGACCCTGAGTGTGTGCCTCAGTGACAGCACCTGTGCTCTGGGGCTGGAGACGGGGTTCCACAGCCCCCACCCCCGCCAGGTGTGGACAGCAGGCTTGGAATGCTGGTGAGGGGCCCGGGGGCTTGTACTGGAGGCCCTCGGGCAGCTCCGTTAGACTCAGACACGCACAGCATGAGAGCTTCTTGCACCCGAGGCCTGGGGCAAGTTCCCGCCTGCAGACTGGAGAAGCCCTCCTCTTCCTGCTGAGCCCGGGGGGCTGCAACGCCCTGGGCCACATGCACCACTTCTCCGGGGAGGCTCCCTGCGGAGCTGCGTGAGTCCTGCTCACTCCCTCCACCTGGGGCTGCCCTGCGCCCCTGCCTAGCTTCCAGGCACAGTGGCTGGCTGGGAGCCCTGTGAACCCTCACTGAGATGGGGACCTTCAGCTGTACCTGCTTCTGGGTGTCGCTGACAGTAGTGTTCCTTGCCTGGCTGTTCTGAGGAGTTCAGAAGAGGCTCACTTCTACACTTCCCCCGGAAATCCCAATTTTTGCTTTAAAATGCAGCAGCGACGGGGTGAGGTGGCTCTTGGTTGTAATCCTAGCACTTTGGGAGGCCAAAGCGGATGGATCACCTGAGGTCAGGAGTTCAAGACCAGCCCCAACAGGGAAACCCCATCTCTACTAAAAATACAACATTAGCCGGGCATGGTGGTGCATGTCTGTAATTCCAGCTCCTGGGGAAGGATTATCACTTGAGGCAGGAGAATTGCTTGAACCTGGGAGGCAGAGGATGCTGTGAGCCAGGATCTCACCACTGCACTCCAGCCTGGGCAACACAGCGAGACTCTGTCTCAAAAAGAAAATAAATACAATGCAGTGGCCCTGGTCCCTTTAGCTGCTCCTTCCGCCACAAATACCACTGTTCCTCTGAACGCAGGGCGGGGGCTTTTTTTTTTTTTTTTAAGATGGGGTTTCACCATGTTGGTCAGGCTGGTCTTGAACTCCCGACCTCAGGTGATCCGCCCACCTTGGCCTCCAAAGTGCTTGGATTACAGGCGTGAGCCACCACGCCCGGCCGCTGTGTTTCTTTT
>CAUYQU010043368.1:0-46811 GCA_963574635.1 Cheracebus regulus | reverse complement strand
TTTCTTTCTCCTTTTCTCTCTTTTTCTAAAATCTCTTCCTCTTTCTTTCTCTTTCATTCTTTTTTTCTTTCTTTTGCTGTTTCTTTCTCCTTTTCTCTCTTTTTCTAAAATCTCTTCCTCTTTCTCTCTTTCATTCTTTTTTTTCTAAAAAAAAAAAGAGGGAGGTTGGATGATTTGACGAGAAACATGTATAAAATAATCCCCTAGGATTATGGAAAATAAATTTAATCAGTAAAGTGAGACAAAGTAATGATGTTGAGTGCCTATTTTAGAATTCTAGTCTAATCTGAAATTTGAAGTGAGTACAGTCACCATGGTTCTGTGCTGTGACTTTTCTCCCCATTGGCAAAATTCAATGGACCACGTACGGATGTTGAATAAGTAGATGTTTGAGTTTAAATAAAATTGAAGTTGTGGGAGATAAGTAGGGTGGAAGGAAACAGATTGGGGGTGAATTAAAGAGGGAAAGTGTTTGCTATGAATTCTAGACTGGATAAGGAGGAAAGGGAGGACAGTAAGGAGGAAAATGAAGCATGAAAATGTGGAAGTATCAATAGACATAAGACTTCACTGAGGACACAAAATTGGAGTTGGAGTAAGTGAGGTAGAAGAGTAGAGCATGATTAACCTTTAAACTAAGAGTTTGGTGAAATGTAGTCATTGATGATTACTTTAGAAGTGGGTATGGGGTACGATAAAAGGTAACACTACTTGTGCAAGAACTGAGAGGTCATCTACATAAGGTTTAGTCTCTAAAAATTAATACTAAAAGTGTGACAGGGAGAAAGTGAACAAGATGTTGAAATTATAAATTAAGGATGGGGCATGATTAGAAGATCTATGATGAAAACAACATAGTAAGAGATGGTAAAATCTGATGACATTTACAATAATGGGGCCCTGAGTTTTGAAGAAGAAAGTAGAAAAGGTAATTTGGAAACATCTGTGGAAAGCAAGAGGAATTCTTACCTAAATCTTTGGTCTTGAGGTATATATAATTATGGGGAAAAAGACAATCTATACCTGAGATGTTGCAGGCAAAATGGTATTGGAGTTAGTTTCAGTTAGTGTCCAGAAGATGAATTTTGAGACTGTGTTTGGTGTTGTGGGGCTTGATGGCAAATTCTGAATTCCAGAGTGTGCAGTGGAGGAGCTTGGGAAGGCAATGAAAGATGAAAGATTAGGAGTAGTACAGAGAAGCACTGCAGTGTAAAAATAAGAAATCATATGATGAGGCTTGGAATCCACAGGTGCCTAAGGAACCTGAGGACGTGAGGCTGATACCATTGGCCCTAGATGCCAGAGCACTCAACAACTGAGTGTCAGCTTGTTCCATTTGAGGATGCAATACTTTAAATACATCCAAGTGTAATATAAATAATGTTTCTTAGGTAGTGATTTCCCTGCAATAGTATTGCACTTCCACTGGGATGGTGGGAGGGATTTAAAGGGACCAGGCCAGGGTGTCAGGAACGCTGAGGCAAGTCATCATGAAAGAAGCAAATGACAGTCAAAGTGGGTTATTGTACAGGGTTCTGAAGCATTGAGATTGAGGTGGTTAAAAAACCAAAGTAGCAGAAACAGGAAAACCAGAATGAGGACTCTAACAATAATAATATATTGTATTTATAGGCATATTTCATTTTATTGTGCTTCACAGATATCATGTTTTTTACTAATTGAAGGCTTGTGGCAACCCTGCATGCTGCAAGTCTATAGATACCTTTTGTTCAACAGCATGTGCTCAGTTCATGTCTCTGTGTCACATTTCAGTAATTCTCAAAGTATTTCAAAGTTCACTATTATTATATATGTTATGGTGAACTCTGATCATTGATCTTTGATGTTACTATTGTAATTATTTCGAGGCACCATGAACAGTGCCCATATAAGACAGCTAACTTAATAAATGTTATCTGTGTTCTGATTGTTCACTTGACCAGGCATTCCTCATTTCCCCCTTTCCCCAGGCTTCTTCATTTCCTGATACACAACTATGTTGAAATTAGGTCAATTAATAACTCTGGAATGGCTTTTAAATGTTCAAGTAAAAGGAGGAGTCACACATCTCTCACTTTAAATTAAAAGCTAGATATGATGAAGTTTAGTGAGGAAGGTATGTTAAAAGCTGAGATATGTTGAAATCTAGATCTCTTGTACCAAAGAGCCAAGTTGTGAGTGCAAAGGAAAAGTTCTTGATGGAAGTTAAAAGTGCTACTCCAGTGAACCCATACATGGTAAGAAAGCAAAACAATGTTATTGCTGATATGGAGAAAATTTTAGTGGTTTGAATAGAAGATAAATCAGCCACAATATTCTCTTAAGTCAAAGCCTAATCCAGAGGAAGGCCCTAACTCTCTTTAATTTTATACAGGCTGAGAGAGGTGAGGAATCTGCAGAAGAAAAGTTGGAAGGTAGCAAAGATTGATTCATGAGGTTTAAGGAAAGAAGTCATCTCTGCAACATAAATATGCAAGGTGAAGCAGCAAGTGCATTCACCTTAGTGCATTTAGCAAGTTATCCAGAAGATCTAGTTAAGCTCATTGATGAAGGTGGCTACACTAAACAACAGATTTTTAATGTAGACAAAACAACCTTTTATTGAAGAAAGATGCTATCTAGGCCTACTTTCAAAATTTCAAAAAACAGGCTGAATATCTTATTAGGAATGAATGCAGCTGGTGACCATAAGATGAAACCAATGCTTATTTGCCATTTTAAAAACACAGGGCCCTTAAGAGTTATGCTAAATCTACTCTGCCTGTGGTGTAGAAATGGAACAATAAAGCCTGAATGACAGCACATCTGTTTTCAGCATGGTTTACTGAATATTTTAAGCCTGCTGTTGAGACCTACTGTTTGAAAAAAAAGGACTATTTTCAAAATATTACATCACTCATTGACAACATACCTAGTCACCCAACAGCTCTGATGTAGATGTATAAGGAGGTGAATGTTGTTTTCATGCCTGCTAACAGGATGTCCATTCTGCAGCCCATGGATCAAATAGTAATTAAGATATATGTGTTGTAAGACTCCAGCTGTCATAGATAGTGATTCCTTTGATGAGTAACTATGTATCAAATGGTAGAGTATGTTGAAAACCTTCTGAATGCAATTAAGAATATTTATAGTTTATGAGAGGAGGTAAATTGTCAACTTTCACAGGAATTTGAAAGAAGCTGATTCCAACGCTCATGGAAGACTTTGAGGGGTTCAAGATTTCAGTGGCAGAAGTAACTGCAGATATGATACAAATAGCAAGAAAACTGGAATTAGTAGAGCCCAATTTAGGGAGATGTGACTGAGTTACTTCAATCTCATGATAAAACTTGAACAGAGGAATTGCTTTTTATGAATGAGCAAAGAAAGTGGTTTCTGGACATAAAATATACTCCTGGTGAAGCTCCTATGAACATTGTTGAAATGACAACAAAATATTTAGAAATATTCTAAGTTTATGTAATATGCATAAACTTAGTTGATAAAGCATTAGCAAGGTTTGAGAGAATTGAGTAACACTTGGAAAAGAATTCTACTGTGGGTAAAAATGCTATCAAATAGCATTTCATGCTACAGAAAAATCTTCTTTGAGAGGAGGAGTCAATTATCATGTCTAACTTTACTGTTGTCACAGCCATCCCAAGCTTCAGCAATCATCATCCTGATCAGTCATCAGCAGCCATCAAAATTGAGGCAAGACCTTCCATCAGCAAAATGATTACAGATTACTGAAGACTCAAATGATTGTTAGCATTCTTTAGCAATAAAATATTTTCTAAATAAGGTATATACATTTTTTCAGACATAATACTATTGCACATATAACAGACTATAATTTACTGTAAACATAACTTTTTATATGTACAGGGAAACCAAACAAATGTTTTTGACTCATGTTATTGCAGCATGTGCTTTATTTCAGTGCTCTGTCACTGAACTAACAATTTCTCAGAGGTACGTTACTATAAATAAGCTTTTTCTAAGTATTTTATGTGCATTAATCCATGTGGTCCTCAAACAAGTCTCTAACAGAGGTATTTACATTTAATCATACTCTACAGATTTGAAAACTGAGGTACAAAATGGTGAAAACTGGTAGAAGACACCCAGCTAAGAAATAGCAGTGTTTGGAAACATAGAGCCTGCTGTCAGAGCCCACGCCTGCACCACCCCTCTGGGCTCCAAGTCAAGAAGTGCCCAAGTACATGTTACCCAAGCCAGAAACTATGGAATCATTCTGAAGTCCAAGTTCTTCCTCATTAAGTTAATTGTGAAGAGCAATTGGTTCTGAGCTCTAAATAGCTCTTATTCTGTTTACTTTTTTCCCATCCACACTACTACCATTCTACACCAATCCCTCATCACCAGGATCACAGCAGTTACTTCTTAAAAGGCTTCCTTGGCCCCTCTAAGCGAAGGTCTTTAGTGGAGTTAGATCTTTCAAATGCTCAATCTTATCACATCGCTTTCCTGCCTAAAGCCTTTCTATTGCTTTTCATTACTCTTGGGGTAAAGTCAGCCGCATAGTAAACTATTAAAAGTCCTCCATGATTTCATGTCAGTTTACCTCTCCAACTTTTCTTCTTTTCTCTCAGAGATTCTGTATAATGTATACCTTACTGTTATTAGACTTGTTTCAGTTCTTTACCAGGTGTGTAAAGGTGTTCTCTCACATCTTGGCTATTATAAGATGTTTCATCTGCCTACATGTTACCCTGCTCTTATCTTCTTCTATATGTTAAGAAGTTTTCATAATGGCTGCAATGCAATGATGAGATATCTAAAGTATCCCATAAATGCTCTAAGAGCTCTAAATTTGGTGTTTTCAAGATTCTATCATCCAACAGACCACTAGGACAACTAAATACTAGAAAAGAGTTTTATTGGTTTGCAAACCAGGAAGATACAGTCTATGGGCATCTGCATAAAATGTTCTCTCTTTGAAGAGAGGAAGGACAAGTTCGGTTTTATGCCTTATAGGGCCAGTGTCATACATATTCAACAGGTTTTGGGGAAAAGCTATACATATTTGTTAGGGGAGCCAAGTGCATGCAGATTGGGTAAACATATATGTAACCTACATCCCATATTTACCTTGGGTCAGAGTTTTACCATTAAAATGACATGGAATTTGGCTCTTTATATCAAAAGATGAACTATAGGACACAAAGACAGTCTGTGTGCAGCCTTCATAAGCTGCTGAAACCAGCTTAAGGTCTACAGTTGCTTATCAGAAGAAAAGAATATTTGTAAGGCTGGTCCTGTGTCCAACCAGAGTTTTAGCGGTCTGGGTTGTAAATCAGACCTGATAGCTCCCATTGTTAGGGAGTTTAGTAACCGACGTTTAGAAATTTGCTATACAAGCAGGTCCCTGAATTCTTGACCTATAGGTAACTTTGTTTGCTTAACTTTTGGGTCTGCCTCAGTTGATAAAGGGGCTTCTGTTTTGGTCTCTTAGATCACAGTTCTAAGAACAAGCCTCTTTCCATTCTGCCATTTTTAGAATGTTGGCTTTTATCATTACACTTATCACTGCAGGAACCCAGATGGTGTATGTAGCCTATGAAGAAGCCACCCAAATATTCTTTAATGAAAGGACCTGTTGGTCCTAGTTTTAGAAATACTCTTAGCAGACAGCCTTCATCTTTCAACTTTTTTAGGGACTGCCTTGGTTGCAAAGAGCTACATTACAAAAATTCAAGACATTTTTGGGGTGGCCTATATGCAACTACTTACTGATACAGGTGCATAAACACTTGGCTATCTAGTCCCAGTGGGGGATAATTCTGAAGGGCCTTTCTTGCACCAGAGTTCCTGGTTGGCTAAGGCATTATATTCAACCTCTTCTTCTCTCTGATCTAGCATCTGCTCTTTTTCTTTCACAGGTTTTATCCCAAGGGTATTCCCAAACATCCCACATGCTAAACTCTGTCTGAGAGTCTACTTCTGAAAGTCAGTCATTGGTACCTCAGTGGTCAAGACAGCAACCAGTAAGAGTGCATTTTTGACCTGGATCACTTGCTGCCTGGCACAACTCGTGATCCATTGCTAGAACTCTTATCAGTGGTGAAGTGGGTTGGTATATCACTGAAAGAGAATGTACTGGCTTACACAATTCATAAGCATTGGAAAAATATAAAGTAGTAACTACAAAAACAGTAGAACCAGATGAAGTGGCATGTGCCTGTAGTCCCAGGTACTCTGGAAGCTGAGGTAGGAGGATCCCTTGAGGCCAGGATTTCAAGAACAGCCTGGGCAACATAGTGAGACCCTGTCTCTACACAAATAAATTTAAAAAAACCCAGCCAGTCATGGTTATATGTGCCTGTAGTCCCAGCTACTCAGAAGGCTGAAGTAGGAAGATCACTTCTGCCCAGGAATTCTTAGCTGCATTGAGCTATGATCACACCCTTGCACTCTAGCCTGGGCAATAGAGTGAAATCCTGTCTCAAAAGCAAACAAACAAAATGATACTAAACTAATTGAGCTTTGGAAAAAGGTAATAAAAAATTGAAGGGAAATTAATAGTCGATTGAAAGATAAGGGCAAAAGCCAGATGTCCTTGTTGAAAGCAGATAAAGATACTCTCACCTTTTCCAAAAGCAGGGTAGAGAGCACTGTGAAACAGGCCTAGGACTTACTTTTCATAGTAGCGGGATTCTGCAAGTAGGTCTCTTTAAGATTTCTCAAATGCACAGGACTTAAACTCTACAATTCCTGTCTCCTGTGTGAGACTGCAGTTGAGCTCTCTTGCTCAGCCTTTACAGCTGACAATCTGTTGTATTCCTCTGAGTATCTTGTAATCTTCTTGGGAGCATGTGCAGTTTAGGGGTTAGCTTAGTTTTTGAGGGGATCTTATAAACAGAATGGAGATACCCCTCTTTAGCTCAGGCTCTTTAAAGGATTCTTCCTCTTCACTTCAACTTCTATCCACTTGTGTCCAATAAGACTGAGATTTTCTTCTTGATTTCTAACTGTCCAGCACTATGTGCTCTTGGAGGAAAAGCTATACAATAATGGGCCTCACCCACTGTGATTTCCTTTTCTCAATAGTGAACCTTCCAGGTGTCTTTCTGCCTTTGGCTTCTTTTCAGTGACTTTGAGTAGCTGCTTTTTAAATATTTTGCCCAGAGCTTGTACAGAAAGATTCATTTCATTCCAGTTACTCCAATATTATTCAAAGGAGAACTCTCAATATTATAGTTTTCTGAATAAGAAAGAAGCAAACCATCCACTCATCACCACATTACACAACTTTCCCTGGCTAAGTCCTCCTCAATATTTAGATTTGAGATTAAACATCCTTGTCCATATGTGACCTGTCTTCCTGAGCTTTAGAGGAGGTTAGGTCTACTCACTTCTGATGTATCTTCCTATAGTTCCCTGTATGCTCACCATGACAACATTCATCATGATTTTTTGAAGTGATGTTTTTAATGTCTGTTTATCTGAATAGACTAAAAATTCTCTGAAGATAACAATCATGTGTCTCATGTTTTTTGTTGTATCTCAGGGCCTCCCACATGGTAGACAAATGATAAACATGAATGAAAAAGTGAATAAATCCAGATTGATAGGGAAAGTCACATAGTTCAGGATTACAAACAGAAAGAGAGAAAGGCTCTGTAAGCCTTGAATACTGATGTTGCCTCTACTAACTGAAAATAGCTCATTGGACAGCTCTTGAGCCTCCACTCAATCTCTCCTTTGAGATCCTCACAGGATCCCACAAAGACATCCATGTGGGTTAAAGCCAAGGTTAAAAATAGTCAGGGGAAGGTGCCACTGAGAATCATGCCTGTGTTTTCTCCAAGAATTTTGGAACTTCTTTTCCATAAGAGAGAAGCCAAGCCTGGGCAACATAGCGAGGCCCCATCTCTACAAAAATAAAAATAAAAAATATAGCCAGACATGGTGGTGCATGCCTGTAGTCCCAGCTACTGGAAAGGCTGACGTAGGTGGATCATTTGAGCCTAGGAGTTTGAGCAATGATTGAGCCACTGCACTCCAACCTGGGTGGCAGAGTGAGACCATGTCTGAAAAAATAAAGAGGGAGAGAAAGGCCAGACATCACTAGAGAAGAGAAAGTCCAAAGGTCTTAAATGCTAAACCAGGTTTCTCTGTTAATTGTCCTCCTCCTAATAAACCAATCCAGTCAGCTGCCAATCACCTACATACTCTCTAAACTGATATTAAACTCTTCATGTTTTGAGTACTTCTGACCTATACTTTTTGTGTTTTAGTTTTTGTTAGTCAAGTTAGGGGTTGGTACATATATATATTTGTGTTATATCTTCAAACATTGATAAATGAGCCTTGGGAAATAAAAACACTTCAGTCAGCGCCTATAATCTATTAAGGCAATTAATCAAACACACACTTTGTCAACCTGTTCTTGTTCTGTTATGTTTTATGACTCTATTATTATTTCACCAACACAATAAAAGGAATTAATCTTTATTGCATGGAAAAGTTTGGGAGATAAAGAAAAAAAACTTACCTGCCAGTCTCCATATTATGGTTCAAATCAATCATCTGGCAGATTGGATTATTTTTAATAGTAATGCATTCATTAGACCATATTGGAAACATTTTAATAAATGATAGGATTTCCTCACTATCAGAATACAGATCTGTCACTCAGAATGAACTTGCTTAACAACTCAGATGCCCTTAAATTAGCTCTCTTCTGTAAAAGGATATGAAAATCTTCAGAAATCAATAGTTGAATAACAGCTACATATTTGCAGGAATGTTAGTAAGTGCCTTGAGAAAGGTATGTAGGTAAATTCAGAAGAATTTTTCAAATCTAGAAATAATTAATACTAGAGGGGATTCAAGGTTTCTCAAGAGGACACTTATACACGAAGGGGTTCATTTGTTTCTTGGTCTAGCTCCTCAGACAATTGGATTATTTGTCTACATCTAGTGCAACATGGTCATAGACACCCATAAAAATAAGCACTTCTCAGGCAATTAACGTGTACTTACTGAGCTTCTATTACAGCATAAACAGTAAATTAGGTTCCATGGATCTAGAAATAATTAAAACATGTCGTCTCTATGGACAATGCACTTTAATCTAGTTGGGAAGATTCTTATGGGAGTACAATGTAAGTTCATTGTTTGCATCAGTATATGAGAATTTCTAGCAGATTGATGTGGACATATGTGTCAAACAAGTGCAAAAAGAAATGAATTGGAATATATTGTGGGCTTGAGGGAACTTCCAGACCCAGAAAGTGGGTTCAATGTGCCATGTGGGCCTAGGAGTTGAGGAAAACCACTGCAATCCTGCTGAGGATCATGTAGAAAAGTTTTTAAGTGATTTCACACATTTTCTCCTCTCTAATATGATTGTTTCAAATCTGAAAATTCTACCAGGATAAGCCTATGTGAAAAATCCTAGTTTCAAGATATATGTAACTTCCCTTAAATTGCCTCTTCAAAATGACTCTATTTTGTCCTAGAAAATGCCCTGAACCATCCATCAGGTTCCAGGGTAACCTTGGAGCAATTATTTTATGTTTCTGAGCCTCAGTTTTCTCCTGTGATTAAGACAGCACCAAACTAGAGAGTCATCATGGTCTCTTGTTATTCACAAGTAGTTTCACGAAGAGTTCTTTACTTTTCATTGAGTATAAAACAGGTATCAGAAAACCCAGCTGACCTCCTCTTTCTGTTCGGCGGCTCCATCTCTGCCTTTCAGTCAGTGCCTGAAAGGCACTGTTTTGCTTGGCACAGGCAACTCACCTATGTTGCCGAGAGAGGGTATGGAGGTGAAGGGAAGTGTTCTGTTCTAGTTAGTTATTCAATTCTAAATTTTTAATGCCATTCCTGTTCTCCTATCACCTTGAAGTTGTTGGATGCCAAATGGGTATTAATAAAGGGTAAGTTTCATGAGGTCAATGGGAAAGTCTCCAAAACATTTTCTATGGTTAGCCAAGCAGAAGGCTAGGGGAAACAAGGTTAGGAGAAAAGAAAGAGTGACAGGAAATAAATGTTTAATTTAATCCTTGATTCTCAATTATATTAAAAAGGAGAAATAGTATAATTGAGAATTCTCCACACAAAATTAAGTCTATAATAAATTCATGTTGGAGGACCAGTCAATAAAAACAAGGTTTACATTGAGTTGAAAAGTTCACCTTAGAACAGAAATGTTTGGACTTGTTTTATTTCCCTTAAAATTAATCTTCTGCAGAAAAGAACATTTTGAAAGTGGCAGAAAAATGCAAATCATCTCTAATCCAGAGGTTCTGCTGTAAACTACCTCTAGAGAGTCCAAGACCTGGTTCTGTGACCCAAACATGAAAGGGAGTGATGACCCAAGGTAGCAAGACTCTCAAAGTTTAAAGCATACAGTGGCTTCCCCAAGATTGCTGCCTGTTTTAGGGCTATATATACACAACTGAGTCAAGCTGTTTGGTATGTGTTCTAGACACTGAACTGAAACCAGGAGATAATGCCACAAAACACATGTGGTTGGGGCAACAGAGACTGGCACTGTGTCTACAAGTTACCAAAACAATTTTTAAAGGCTCTCCTTAGAAAGCAAATTGTTTATTTATATGTATATTTTAAACTGATGGCCAAATACGTCAAATTTCTCAGAAGTGGATGCTGCTTTGACTGTGGTGCCTACACAAAATAAACTCTACAGATAACTCGGAAACTCTGGAAATTGGATACTCTCTCATTCAAAAAGTCATGAGTGACATCCCTAGATCAGTAAAAGGGAAACATCTAATATTAGCCAAACAATAACTGTGCTTCAGGCACTGGATTAAGTGTGTTACATATGTTATTATAATAAATACAATCTGTCAATATCATTACAAATACTTTCTCCATTTTGGGAAGAGAAATCTAGGACTCAGCCAGCTTTGCCTTGCTCAAGGTTACACATTCAATGCCAGAATGGAAGTCATCTCTGCCTACTACAGGATCTGGCCTTGTAAAAACCATCATATATTACCACTCCAGTAATAATAACAGTTAGTAGTGAAATTTCAATATATTCTGGTAGTTGTCACAAATGTTTGAGATACATTATATTCTCTCAAAGTTACAGATATTATAACTGAGCCTTAGAAAGTCTAGGAGATAAAGTCACATGCCAATGGAAGTAAGACAGCCCAGGGACTCCTGTCCTGCCAGAAAGTTGTCATAGTTGAGAAGGCACTTCATATGTGCACATCCTCTAGCAAGAAAATGAGACACAGAGTATTAGCAATTAGATGTTTTGACAGTGTGATATTAGAGTATAAATAGGCAAACAGAACAATGGAATTGAATGTTCAGAACTAGACTTCACAGTACATGTGCAAATTTGGCATATGACAATTGTAGTATCTCAAATAACTAAGGAAACAAACCTTTTCACAACAGTATTAAGGGCAGCAATTTGGGAAGAGATAAAACTAGATCAGAGATCTAAATGTAACAAATAAGACCACATAAGCACTATAGGAAAACATGGGTATATTTCTCTTTAGCCTCAAGTATAGGAAAAAACTTTTAAAATATGACTTAAAATTAAAAGAAAATATAAGAAAAGATAATGAATGTAATTACATAGCAAATTTGATATAATCGCAATTAAAAAACCCACCGTAAACAAAGTAAAAAAAAAAAGCCATTGGGAAACTGGAAGAAAACAACTGAACACACTTCACAGTTAAAGTTTATCCTGGTCATATATAGAAGCCTTTAAACTGAAGAGAAAAGGACGAGAAACTTGATAGAAAAATGAAGATATACATAAACAGACCATTCACAAAACCATTAAATAATTTCCTGCAAATATGCGTTTTACCATAGTTATAACAACAGAACTACAAATGAAAACCACATGAAAACACTATTTGTCATCTTTCAGATTGGTACTTTTCCCAAATCTGACAATATATTATGTTAGTGAGGCTTTATGGACTTAAAACTCTCATACATTGCTGTGGAAATGCAAAATGCAAACCAGTACAACCCTCCTGGGGAAGAATTTGGCCATAACTGACATTAAGTACATATTCAGTTACCTTTTGATCCAATAACCCATTTTTAGTAACTTATCCTGAAGGTACACCTTGAACAATACAAAAATATATTTGCACAGGTTACTCCATGAAATATTATTTGTAATCTCAAAGAATTAGATACAACTGAAATATCCACAAATGGGAGAATACTGAAATAAACTATGGTACATTTGTGCAGTGGAATATAATGCATCTTTAAGAAGAATGAAGATTTCTATGAGCAGAGATGGAGGAATTTCCAGAATATATTAAGTAAAGCAAAGTTCAAGAAAATATCTATATGTTACTTTTGTGTAAGAAGGAAGTGAACATACAAAGATATGCATGAATCAGTGGAAATAGAAATAAAGAGGAAATCAGAAAATACTAATATTAGTTACCTATAGAGGATGGATGGGAGGGGAGAAAGAGGTAGAAAAATCAGAATGAAGTAGTCAGAACCTGGGGCAGTGACCATTCTCTAAGTATACCATTTCATATAGTCAGGACAGTTAGAAACATGTCAGTGTTTCACTTGCCCAAAATAAATCATCAAAATCCAACAAGAATGAGAGTGAAACTCAAAATAGAATCAAAACACAAACCAATGATGCTAACTCTATTAAATGTGAAAACCATAGCCACACTGGAGGGATTGGAAAGGAATGCTAGATAACATTGGGAAACAGCATTTTGATGATAATCTCCAAGGTGAGAGGTATGAACTGTACATAAGCATCATAATCATGTTAATAATTTGTTTTGCAAGGAGGTACAGGTTGCGCATTCTTAAATTGTTGTATGTGTATTCTATGATTGAATAATTTTTTTAATGGTTACTGAGACTCAGGTTTCAGAGAAAAAAGTTAAAAAGAAATAAAAGGGAAAGGCTATAACAAATCTTATGGTGTTGAACTGGAATTGGAGATAGCTATGGGAAATCACAGGACAGATTCAGAGGAAGAAAAGGAAGGAAGGAAGGAAGGAAGGAAGGAAGGAAAGAAAGGACTGACTATAGGCAAATATCCCTCATGAACATAGATCCAATGGTTCTTAACAATTTTTAGCAAATAGAACCCAGCAATATACAAAAAGAATTATACACTAAGACCAATTGAAGTTTATTCCACGGATTCAAGGCTTGTTCAATATTTAAAAATCCATCAGTTATTTATTAACCTTATTAACAGGCTAAATAAGAAGAATCACATGATCATGGCAATCGATACAGACAGTTTTGACAAAATTTAATACCCATTCATGATAAAACTCTCAGAAAAATAGGAATAGAGAGTAGCTTCCTGAGCTTATGAAGAACATATCCAACTAAACACCTGCTAACATTACAGTTGGTAAAAGGTTGAATGCTTTTGTCTAACATTGAGAACAAGGCAAGGATTTCCACTCTCATTTAACATAGTGCTGGCAGTTCTGTTTGGTGAAATAACGCAAGAAAAGGTAATAAAATATACGTATATATAGAATAGGAAGAAATAAAACTGTTCTTGTTTGCAGACGATATGACTTTCTACATATTAAATCCCAAAGAATCTACAGAACAAACCTCCTAGAGCTCACAAATTCCTTCAGCTAGGTCACAGGGAACAAAATAAACATATAAAATTATAATCAATTATATGTCTATATGCTAGTAATAAAAGTGTGAGCTCCATAATTGAAAACACAGTACAACTTACAAGCTAAAAAAGCAAATAAGACAAGTGTACATTTCACAATATAAGTACAAAACTTGTGTGCTGAAAATTACAAAGTACTGATGAAAAGAACGAAAGGAGATCTAGTAAGGAGAGTCACCCTGTGTTCATAAGTTGGAAGACTCAGTGTAGTAAGGATGTCAATTCTCCCCAACTGACATACAAGTTTACCATAATTCCTATTAAAATATCAGGAAGATGTTTGGTGGATATAAACAGAATACTTCAAAATTTACATAGGAAATCAAAAGAACTAGAAGAGATAAAGCCATTTTGAAGAAGAATAAAGAGAAGTGATTCAGTTCCTATTGTATTAGTTACAGTAATCAAGACTATGGATGACTAATGAAGGTAATCAAAGTCTTGATTATGTGACAGGAGCATCAATCAATGGAATGAAGCAGAGGACCCAGAAATAGCCCTACACAAATATGCCCAACTGATATTTGGCAAAAGTGAAAAACAGTTTAATGGAGAAAATATAGCTTTTTCCTGTGCTAGACAAAGTGAGCATTTCTGAATTAAAAACAAAAGTAAACTTCAACGTAAGTCTTACACCTTAGACAAAAAAAACTAACCCAAAATGGACTGTGGATTTGAGTGAAAAACATAAAACTATAAAATTTTTATGAAAAAATATGCAAAAATCTTCAGGAGCTAGGGCAAAGTGAAGAATTCCTAAACGTGACTCAAAAAGTAGGGTTCATAGAAGGAAAAGTTAATAAATAGGCCTTCCTCAAAATTAAAAAAGAAGCATAGGAAAAGATGCTAAATGTCATCAGTCATGTGCAAAATGCAAATTAAAACCATGGCAAGATACTACTACACCCCAATCAGAATGATGAGGATAAAAACCACTGACAATACCAAATGCTGGGTTTAACCTGAGCCACAGAGAAATTGAGAAATTAATGAAATGTGCAGATCTGTAGATTAAACAGTGCAGTCAGTTCAATGTTAACTTCTTGATTTTGATAATTGTACTATGTTGGTGGGAATCTGGGTGAAGTTTATATGGATACTTTTTATACAGTTTATCAACCTTTTTTTTTAAGTCAAAAGCAATTCACATATAAAAGTATTAAAAGTTTTAAATATTTTAAAATTCAAATTGATGCTGCACAAAATAGATGAGAAACATGGACTTGTCATTTGTTTATTGTTGGGTGAACTCTAATGCCTAAGTACCCTTCCTCCATTAGGATAGCCAAGCATCTCTCACTGGCACAGACAGGGTGATAAGCCATGGACTGTCTTATTGGTATATTGCAAGATGCTCATTTCATACTGGGCAGGTCTATTTTAGAAGTTTGGGGTTTCAGTTAGTATGATGAAGAATCATATGATTTAGAAGAATTGAGTTGTGCAGGCTCATAAAATAGATTTTAAGTCTGAGAATGATTCTAATTTGTACACTCTTCAGCCTATTTGAGTTGTCTTCTTCTCATTCCAAGGAAAACTTCCAGCTCTGAACGGGTTGTTCTTCTAACGTATGTAGGCAGTGGCTGTTTAATACAGTGGAAGAATCCGATCCCCTCAACCTGTCATCTCTATGCTTTGGTTTCATTTATTTTTCCAGTCTTCCTCTATGTTCTGTGAGAATAGCAGCAAGGGCAATGTAGTCTCTGGCAGCAGTCAGAGTGGCCTAAATATTAGTGATAATTTTATGGTACAGTAATTGCAAATAGCGGTGATGAATTCTTACAATAACAGCTGTCTTAAGAACAATTGATTTCCCTTCCAGTCATGTTCAAGTTTCCCATGAGAAAGCTTTAAAATGGTTATTATTATTAGTTTAAGCTTTGGGGAGAAAAGGGAAGATGAAAAGAATGGTGATTACTCTGGAGTTGTCAGCACTGATTCTTCATTAGTGTGGGGAGCAAGGGCATTCATGGCAATGCAAGTGGAAGTAATGTCCTACCTTGAAAGAAAATCAACCTGACTCTCAAAGCAGAGGGAAGCACAGCTCAGTGAATGTGGATCTCACAATCACAGCCACAGATATCCTTAAAACTGTGATGACACAGCACAGAAAAGGAAGAGACAAATTCCTTCTCAGCAATCACTCTCTCTTGCAGAGGTCTTTTCCAGCACTGTGTGATTTCATTTTGAAACCTTCCTTCTATAGCCATCTAGGTATTATTATCTCCATTTAATGTATACTAATGGACAGAAATATGAGGCAGTAAATTGCCTCTTTTAGAAGACTGAAGAAGTTAATGTTGAATCTGGAATTTAAGATTAAATAGCCATGACTCCCATTTTTATGATCAGATTAAGAAGCTATACCAAAATTTCAGGGCTACTTTCCCTCACTGACTGCCTTCCACACCTCTTCTTCTTGGTTAAACTATATGATAATTAACACCAGATAGAATTTTTCGCCATGTATTCAGTAGTCAGCTAAAACCAATCAGTCTATCGTATATTAATATGCAAACTTCTCTCAGTGTTAAACATCATAGTTTTATTTTGCTAACTCTTCAAATTGGGAAAAGCAATTCCTAAATTAATTCACTAGTGTCAAATGTTTTTGAGGAAAATCACTAGATTTTTGAGCGGTATACATGTGCATGCATAAATTAAGTAGTAAAAATAAATGTTTTATTTTTAAATTTTTCATTATTTATTTATTTTAAGACAGGATTTCACTGTCACCCAGGCTAGAGTGCAGTGCTGTGATCACAACTTACCACAGCCTCAACCTCCTGGGCTCAAGCAATCCTCCTCCCTCAGCTCCGAGTGAATAGCTGGGACCACAGGCAAGTGCCACCAGGCCTGGCATTTTTGTTTTGTTTTGTTTGTTTTTTTAGAGACAAGGTCTCACTGTGCTGTTCTTGAACATTTGGACTCAAGCGGTCCTCCTGCCTTGGCCTCCCAAACTTCTGGAATTACAGGAATGAGCCACCGTGCCCAGCCAGGAATTTAAAAATTTCACTGTATGTTTAACATTTAATGGAATTATGTCTACTTTCACATACTTGCCCTTCCAAACAGACATTCACTTGGAAACGTACTGATAATTTTCTGACTTCCCCAGATCTTACTAGACTCTCACCTCCATAAAGGCAAGTATTCATCCTTATATACTCATCTCATTCCTATATCCTTAGGATCTGGTACAGAATCAAGTACAGTACCAGGTACTGAGTAATTAGTACCTGGTACAGTGTCTAATAAGTACTTGGTATAGTTTCCAGTACAGTATCAGGTGCCAGGTACTTAGTACCTGGTACAGTGTCTGGAACATTGTGATTAGTAAAGTTTGTAAAATGAATAAATGGATTATGTCTATATTTTCTCCACATATTTCAAGAAATCTGATGCTAATGTTTTTGGGCACTTGTCTGCCTACATACCCCAGGAGGCAGGGGTTTTAACTGTGTCGGGTTATCTATTTCTGTGTAACAAATTATCCCCCAAATTTAGCAGTGTATAGCAACAGACATCTGCTATCTTACACAGTTTCTGAGGGTTAAGAATCTGGGTTGTCCAGGCTCAGAGTTTCTCACTAAGTCTCATGAAGCTGTTGTCTAAGACTGCAGTCATCTTAAGGCTCAAATAGAGATGGAGTATCCACTACCCACTCACTCGTGTAATTGTTGGTAGATCTCAGTATATTGCTTGCAGTAGACCAGAGACTTCAGCTTCTTGCCCTATGGGCCTTTTCCTAGGGCTGTTTACAATGTAGCTCACAGCATGCCTTCTTCCAGCATAAATAATCTGAATGAGAGGGGGTGATCAAGTAAACATTAGCTCATACAAAATAGAAATATCAATTTTTTATTACCTAACCTTGGAATGACAAACCATCATTGAAGTATTAGTCACTAAGACCAATCCTTGTACGATGGATACGGAGAAAACCACAAAAGAACGTGAATGTTAGGATGTCACTGAGGGTCCGTCTTGGACCCTGGCTTCCACAAGGATGATGTAACATTTTACATATAGCTCTCCACTTCAAGTTTATATAATATGTTGTTAGTATATTGTTTCAGATGGGGATAATTCTTTAAAGAGGACAGAACCATCTCAGATTTGAGAATTTCTGTAGTAGGTGTTATGCTAAGTTCTTGACAAGATTTCAACAATAATCTTAAGTGTAAAAGCATTGGAGGTAAAGTTGGGAGGAGCGACTAAATGAAGTAGGGGGCAAATGTCAATTTGCATGCATCTCCAATAGGCGGTCATGGGTACTCACCAAATTCCCATACCTTAACCTTTTCTTTTGAGGAGGGAATTCTTTTATTTCTCCCAACAGTTGAAAGGGCTGACTTAGTAGGGTGAAACACGTAGTGGGGATGGCAGATAATTAGTAGAATGACTATATAATTTATTGCCCAACCCAGCACACTATTTAGAGCAAAATGGAGCACTATTAATAATTATGCCAAGGCAACAAGCATACACTGAGGCTGTCCGGATCAGTCTCGGACACATACTCACCTTGTAAATGAGAGCCATTTATTTTGGGCCATGTTTTACTGTGTGGTGCTTGAAAGAGTGAGTTTGATAAACAGTCCGTTGAAACTCGCCTTTTGTGCTTTTCGCATGACTATCTTGCTCAGAAGGAAGAATTGAAAAAGAAGCAACAGCCCAGTGTACTGTCTCTTGACAAAGGACAGCCTCTTGGGGAAAGATTGATTTGTAAGGATGTTGTCTAAGAATTCATGTCCCTCTCAAGGAAATTACCAGTCATTAGGGATTTGAACAAATATTTTACTGCAGTTTTCCTCATATCAGTTGCAAATAGAGAGTCTGTTTAATTTTGCAAAATTTCTTTTCATATGCATCTAATTAAGGTATCTGTTGAGTCCATCATGTTGTGTTCAAGTTAATTGAATAGAAAAAAATTTAATAGCCCTCTATTAGATTTTCCTGGTTAATGTCATAGGCAACCATTGATTTTTTTTTAATTAGGGATTTTTCTTAATGGATTTGCACAAATTAAAATCTGTCTAATAACTGGTGCTCCTCTGGCAGTTCTGAGGACACTTGCTGGGATTTTGGCAAGTCCCCTTGATCGAATTTGGGGGAATTTGCCTTTTCAATGACAGGTTCTTATAGAACTGTAAAATGAGATTAGAATTCCTGCTGATAGTCTTTGCTACTAGATAGATTTTTCCTCCTCTTAGAAATAATCATGAGACTCTTACTGAGACTAGTGTATAAATAGTAACATTCACTTGCACCCAAACACAGAATATTAAGCCTAATGCACTAGAGCCCAAGGACTCCTTGGAACCCTGGGTAGAATGCTATGCTCTTGGTTTTCTCTGGGTACAGTAATAATAGGAGAGTCACTGAAGGGCTGGCTAAGGTGGATGTTTAGCATGGCTGTAACATGGAGAAACAATTGTATCCAATGTGATTAAATTGCAATCCAGTCCCCATTTTTCTTTCTTTTTACATTTTCCAAAAGAGAGTAAAAGAAACGGCAAAAATTGTCTAAAGGCTTTGAATTAATTTGAGAGAGTACTTTTACTCATGCTGTTATTTTTCCAGGAGTAATTTTCAGTCTTAGACTGGACCATAGCTCTGGTCTTGATAGTTTATGACGGTTTAAGGTCAGAAAGGGGTTAAACAATATTCTTACTGTAACTTATTTCTTCCCAGCAAATTACTTAACATCCGTTCTGGACTTGAGTCTGCTGCAAGACAAAAAGAAACCTGAAGGAAACTCAGGGGTGAAATAAACACTTTTCAGGGTCAGCATCTGGTGTGGGAGAAGAGAAAATATGAGGCCGCAGGGCAAGAGAGAATGGAATGCCTTCGCCTTCATGGACTGAGTGGCTTTGAAGTTGCTCAGAGCACACCAGTCCCCGCTACCATTTCCTTTAAAGAGGGAAGAAGAAACATGCTCTGATAACCCTTCTCTTCACAGAATCAGATCACAAGAGAGCATGCAACTGACCATCTTAGTTAGCCTACCACTTGCCACGTAGTCAAGAATATACTGACTTAATGCAATCTCACCTCCACTCAAGGAGAAAACTATGAATCCATTCCCTTTTATTCCTTTGAACCATCTTCAAGGAATAAAATGAAGAAGTCAGCAAAGACAGTAACAAAGGCCACTCAATTTTACATATTGCCTATAAAGATAAAAATCTTTCCATTTATATCTTTCAGGCTCTGCACTTGTTCTCTATTCATCCAAGCCCTACCCATCCTTTCATTTCCTAGGTCTCTATAAAAAATCCTCTGTGAACACTGCCACTAAAGTAGCTCTCTTCTCTTTTATCTGACTACTGGCAGTACATGCAATAGAAAGAATAAAAGTTAGTATTTAATTACATGTTGCCTTTCATTATTCTTTATCTATTTCATATAAGTATAAGGAAAATGATATTTGAAAATGCACTTATGCATTTTTCTTTTATACTTCCTGATATCAACTGCCCCACCAATTCCCTGCCCCACCAACTCCCTGCCTTAACATACTCCACTCCTCTCTCTCTCTCTCTCTCTCTCTCTCTCGCTCTCTCTCACTCTCTTGAGATGGGGTCTTGCCCTGTTGTCCAGGCTAGAGTGCAATAATACCATCATGGCTCACTCCAGCCTCAATCTCTCTGGCTCAAGTGATCCTCCTGTCTCAGCCTCCAGAGTAGCTGGAACTAGAGGTGTAAATCACTATGCCAGGCTATTTTTATTTTTTGACTGGCAGGGGGAGGTTAGACTATGATCTCTCTTTGTTGCCTATGCTGGTCTTGAACTTCTGGTCACAAGCTACTCTCCTGCCTCAGCCTCTCAAAATCCTGAGACTATAGGCATGAGCCACGATGCCTGACCACCACTTTCTTCTTCCTTTCCAGAAAGGATTGTTCCAGAAAAAATTCACAGAATAATAGCCACTATCTTTATAGTGCTTATTATGTGCCAGTCACTGTTCTGAGCACTTTACATATGTACGGTCATAAAATCTGTACAAGAACACTTTCATGTAGATGGTATTATTACTATTTCACAGATAAAGAAACTGAGTCATAGAGAGCTTAACCAAGATTACAAATCTAGTAGGTGAGGGTGGATATCCAAATTCAGCAGTCTGGTTTCATAGCTTGTGCTCTTAAACTGCTCCTATATACAGAGTGGAGTTTAAATTAAGCTTCTGATATCCAAGTTGGATTTTGCAACAAGTTAAAAGTAAAAAATTTAGTTTATGTTAATAGATAAAATCCCATTTAGCTGGCCACAAATAAAACCTAAAGGATCCAATTACAAGGTATTTTGCATAGAACAGAGAAAAGAGTCCTTTTGCTAACAATGACTTGGGCAAAGAGACCCAAGACAGAAGAATTATCTGATTTAGAGAAAGTTTAAATTCTGAGTCCTTCTCATTCAACCAGAGGAATAAAGACTAGAGACAAAAAAAAACGTAAGAGTGATAAATCAGACACTAATGATACTGTTCTCGTCTAAATTCAATAATGGTAACTTTAACAACAACTATAAAGTATAAGAAAATCAAAGCTAATGATTCACTTCCTTGGTCACATCTTGGGGTTTTCTATGGCTTTAGGAAAATAAAAGCCTTTACTCATGGTTATATTCCCTATGATATAAGAATGATGGTATGGGAGGGTGAGTAGTGAAAATTGAATAACTAAGTGGGATGGAAATCATGTTCTTGGCTCCCTGTAGTCTGGGTGTGGCAAGCAAGTGATGTATAAAGCCCTACATGTTTGAGAGGAGATGAAGAGAGGTTGAGAACAATGGCGAACTGGAGAAGGTCTTGTTTAGGAAAAGAGACAGCTGTTTACTGAGACCTCAAAAATGAGGCCAATATTAATGACACCAGCTTACTTCAAAGGGCAGATACAACCATTTACGCCTCATTGGGACTAGACCAAAAAGTAGAATAACTGATAACTCCTCATAGGAATGTAGGGATGATCTAGAGAAATCCAGGTATATCCAAAGTCAATTCTTACTCTCCTCAACTTCCATAAAATGCACCGAGCCCCTTTCTCACATCTAGATACCATTCAGTCAAATTAAAGGAAAAAATGAAATCTGAAAGACTGAACTATTACTTGAAGAGACTCAATCATCCAAAGTTATCATTAAACTATTACTATACTATTAAGCTTGGAAGGAAAACTTTGTATAGATCAAAAGTGTAAGCTAGAAAGAAACTTAGACCTTTCAGAAAAGATTCCATTGGTCCTGGGATAGCTGGCTAGCCATATGTGGAAGAATGAAACTGGACCCCTACCTTTCACCATTTACAAAAATTAACTTAGATAGACTAAAGATTTAAATGTGAGATCCAAACTGTAAGAATCCTAGAAGAAAAACCTAGGAAACTTCATTCTGGACATTAGCATTGGGAAAGAATTTGTCAAAAGAGTTCTCAAAAGCAATTCCAACAAAACCAAAAATTGGTAAGTGGGGCCTAATTAAACGAATGAGCTTCTGCACAGCAACAGAAACTATCAAAAGAGAAAACAGACAACTTACAGAATGGGAGAAAATATTTGCAAACTGTGCATCTTTCAAAGGTCTAATATCCAGAATCTATGAGGAATTTAAACAATTGAACAAGCAAAAACCAAATAACCTCATTTAAAATGGGCAAAAGATAGGAACAGACACTTTCAAAAGAAGACATAAAAGCACTAACAAACATGAAAAAATGTTCAACATCACCAGTTATCAGAACTGTAAATCAAAATCACCATGAGATACCATCTTACACCAGTCAGAAAGGCTATTATTAAAAATCTACTATTGCATCATAAGGTCCTCTAAAAGAAAATTAAAAACAACAAATACTGACAAGGCTGAGGAGAAAAAAGGAATGCTTATACACTGGTGGGAGTGTAAATTAGTTCAGCCACTGTGGAAAGTGGTTTGGAGATTTCTCAAAGATCCTTAAATAGAGCCCAGTAATTACATTATTGGGTCCATATCTAGAGGAAAATAAGACATTCTACCAAAAAGACACAAGCAGTCCCATGTTCATTTGCAGCCCTATTCACAATAGCAAAAAATGGAATCAACCTAGGTGCCTATCAGTGGTGGATTGAATAAAGAAAATATGGTACATATACACCATGGAATACTACACAACCATAAAAAATGAAATTATGTCCTTTGCAACAACATGAATGCAGCTAGAGGCCATTATCCTAAGCAAATTAATGCAGGAACAGAAAACCAAACACTACATCTTCTCATTTATAAGTAGGAACTTAACATAATGATGGCAACAGTGGACACTAGGTACTACTAGCATGGAGACAGGGTTGGAGGATGGGGGAAGGGTCAAAACCCTAACTACTGGGTTCAATGCTCAGTATCTGGGTGATGAGATTAATTACACTCCAAACTACAGCATCATGCAACATACCCAGGTAACAAACCTGTGTATATGTACCCCCTGAATCCAAAACAAAAGGTAAAGTTATAAAAAAGTAAAAATTAAAAAAATAAAGTCTTTGAGACACACCCATACATATAGATACAAAAGAAAAGATGGACAGGTTGAAGTGCCCTTACTACCCAGTGGAGTGGTGTCTGTCACAAAAATCACATGTGTTACAGAAGAAACATCAAGATCATTTTCTTTGTACATCCAAGTTGTTCTTTGAGCAAATTTGGAACCACCCTCTGTGGCTACATGATTTAATATTTTCTTCTCACCGAGCTAAATACTTTGAGATTAGGAAGTGGCATATCCTTTTTTTTACATTTACTGCTGGTTCAGCCCACAATTGAACACAGTAGGTTTTCAGAAATAATTGTTGAAATGCTGCTTTGGGTCCCAAAGAAAGGGAATGCATCTCTCTATTACCTTTTCCCAGCCAATTAAAAGACAGAAACTCACACCCTGATTTTCTTTTTTTTTTTTTTTTTTTGCATCTGTCTTGCTAAGTATTGGTTTGGGAATCAGATCCAGCCTTACTACAGCCTCCTCTGGCTGTACTATAACCCAGGGAGCAGCTCCAAAACAACAGGCCAATTAGTAGTGCATCTAATTTTCCTAATTTCCAAAACCCTCCATCACAATAAGGCTATTACAGGAAAATTAACCTCTAGCAGTTGAAATCACTCAACGTGGAGTTTAGCCAGGGGCAGAAAACAAAGCTGGGACTTACACTGACAGAAAGCAGGGAGCTTTTACTTTCAAATGACTGTGTGAAAAGTCAGCCAAAATGTGGAAACCTTTTTATTCCATTGACTTTTGCATTTCTTTGGCAAGCAGACAATTTAGAGCAGGAACTAGAGTAAAGAAGCAATAAAGTGGAATCCGTTTTGAAGGACAGATTTTCACCCAATGACCTTGAGTGAATGGAAACAGAGAACAGAAAACAGAGAGTCAGAGAGAAAAAAAAAACAGCTTCTGAAACAATCCTAGTTCTATAGGGGACAGTAATTGAAAGCTTTAATGAATGCATGAAGATCTGTAGTTGGTATGTGTCAGGTAACATAATAGGTATGTTCTTAGAATTGAAAGTGAATAGATTTTTAATATATAAATTTTTGTATTAAATGCTGTTAGGAAAACATAGCAAGAGCTATTATTCTTCAATTAGTCAAAAATAGCCTTTGATGAATCTGTTTTGCAAATTTGTTATTTCTTTTACGCATTTATCAAAACAGCACAGTAAGTGCTCTGATCTCCAATTGGGACTTAGACCCCAAGGAGTTTCAAGTACTTTATCCTGCACCCATGCAGTGAAACCCCTCTGACAACTCCCTCGAGACAAGTGTGCAGAAAGTATTCACTTTACTTGCTTCAATCTGGCTAGAGTTCAGGGAAACGGCCTTGTCTGCTCAGGTAATCTGAAGTTCCATATTACATTTCTTCAGCAAGGGAACCTGGTTACAAATGCCATTTTACTGTAAAATAACTTAGCAGAAAGCTCCATTTACTGCTACTTCATTTACTGGGTTGTAAACAAACAAACAAAAACCTTCCATTTACTTGGTAGTAAAAGCACCAAGAGCATGTTAAAGTTCTTACTGGTCCTGTCAAATCTTCTCTCCAAAAGGTAAATATATTGCATTCATGCAAGCCTAGGCAATGAGGCCCAGGAGCTAATCACTATTTCTCCGGCACTGGAAGATAATTAACCAGAGCCCCTGGTAAAGGCAAGAATAAGAAGATGTTGGGAACACGTGCACCTACCTGATCACCTCATAGTCATATGTGGACAGAGCAGCCAAAACGATTCAGACAACTCAGGATTGTCTAGAACGCATCAGGAAGGGCATTAAAAAGAGCAACTTCTCTTCACTTGCACCGGAGTCACCTGAGGATTATATTAAAAAATGCAGATTCTGCTTTTTGCGCCGTTCTGGCATTTATGACATCAGACTGAGGATGTGGTGAGTCCTCTTGGTGTGAAATTCCGAATTTCCCTGGATCTTCCGATAGGAACTGTGATCAACTGTGCTGATAACACAGAAGCCAAAATTCTGTATGTCAGCTCTGTTGCAGGGGATCAAGGATGAGCTGAACAGACTTCCTGCTTCTGGTGTGGGTGACATGGTGATGGCCACAGTCAAGAAAGGCACACCAGAGCTCAAAAAGAAGGCAGAACCAACTGTGGTCATTTGGCAACAAAAGGCATACTGGAGAAAAGATGGCATGTTGCTTTATTTTGAAGACAATGCAGGGGTCACAGTAAACAATAAAGGTCAGATGAAATGGTTTATTATTACAGAACCAGTTGCAAAAGACTGTGCAGACTTCTGGCCCCACATTGTGTCCAGTGCTGTCAGCAATGCATAATTGTCTCATGTATTTGTAATAAAAATTTTAAACCCATGAAAAAGTATTTGTCCCTCACCCCACACTCAAAAAGTGCAGATTCTGATTCAGAAGGTCTGGAATGAGGCCAGAATTATGCATTTCTATCAAGCTTTAAGGTAACGCTGATGCTGCCGGCCCATGGTCCACATCTTGAAAAGCAAGGCGCTGCATAACATGACACATATTCGAGATCCAAAATAAAAACCGTAGCGTTCAGTTCCTTTGCTTATTTTTTTCTCCCTGATTGCCATCTAGGTAGGTAGCATAAATATCAATTTAAGAACACTCAAGTTGTAATCAGTTGTCATGATGGGATGACGAGAGTAAAAACAGTACTTCTTTTTGGTGTCCAGTAACGTTATCCTTCATATCCTTCCTGTGATGCAGTAGATTTTTATTTTTATTTTTTTTTAGACAGGGTCTCAACTTTGTTGCCTAGGCTTGAGTGCAGCGCTAGGAACACGGCTCACTGCAGCCTCAACCCCCTGGGCTCAAGTGATTCTCCTGCCACAGCCATCTGAGTAGTTAGGACTGTAGACACTACCACCATGTAGAGCTAATGTTTTGTGCTTTTTGTAGAGATAGGTTTTCACCATCTTGCCCAGGCTGGTCTCAAACTCCTGAGCTTAAGTGATCCTCCCTCTTTGGCCTTTCAAAGTGCTGGGATTACAGGTGTGAACCACCATGCCAGGCCAATAATTCTTTCTTTCTTCTTACTTTTGGGCTACATTGACTGAAGGTCTGATGTTTAGAGATGTGTCTTAAACTTTAACCTTTAAAATATCACCAGGAAAATGCTACTGAGAAGGGCATTAATCAGAAGGCTACAGGAGGGTAAGCCTAAATGGCTTCCCTTCAAATCCAATAATAAATAATCAGCAATTTTTAACTTATTTCTCTCTTTACAGGCTCTCAAACCACTTTGCATTTTTTATGCCAGGAACTTTCACAATACTAAATAATAAAATAGAAGACCAATACTTCAGTGTTATCAAGCCGTAGGCATGCCCTACATCTATGTTGTGAAACATAAAAATAAATGTGCAAAAAGATCAGTTTACCTTGTAGAGTCAATAGCAAAGCTATGAAAGAATGATAAAGGTCTGGACTTCACATGTTAAGCTTAGAGATTCTTTCCTAACACGATTGCAGTACGAGAAACTCTCAAGAAAACAGCAGTGCGGAGTGGAGTTAGAAGAGCTTGCACTTGGTGAATTGACAGTGAAGAGGAGATACATAGCAAAATTCTAAGAAAGATGTATGCATGCTGTGAGTTAGAGTTAGCTACTCTTTCTGTTGATAATGAGAAAGAAAAAAGCAAAACCAAATAATTTAACAAAAAAGGAGATTGATCTCAGGATTATTCAGAAACAAACTTCATTCCATATTGTAAAATATCATGTATCGAAATTAGATGATTCAGCCTCATGGCTGTATATTTACACTAAATAAAAGAACAAAACATGAGAAGCGTGGTTAGGGCATTCAAGTGTCTTTGAAATACAAAGCTTTATATTTGAGAAAAAACTTCTAAGAGCAACCAGATAGACAATAAGTATACTGTTCCAGGGTTGGATATATTTTCTTGTCTAGCGATAGGAAACTGGAAACAAACAAACAAACAAAAAACGTGGAATAAGTAAAACATTTTTAAGATAAAAAAATGAAAAATAAAACACTAGAACTATAGAAAAATGATTTTTTAAAAAGACATTGAAGAAAACAAATTTAAGAATATATTACTTTGTACTCTCCAAAATTTCGAAGGAATATAGGCTCTATATAATCAAGGATTAGAGATTAAATAGTAAAACTCCGTATTAATATTTGATATGTGATAGAAGCTTGCTGAGAAGCACACATTTTTTTTCAAAGTAAAATAAAAGACGAATATATCTATTTTATTTTAAACTGGAATTTTACATTCATGGGTACATGTGAAAGTTTACTATATAGGTAAATTGTGTGTTGCAATTTGGTGTACAGATTATTTTGTCCTCCAGCTAACAAACATAGTACATGATAGGTAGTTTTTCGGTCCTCGCCCTCTTCCCACCCTCCACCCACAAGTAGCCCCTAGTGTCTACGGCTCCCTTCTTTGCGTCCATGTGTACTCAATGTTTAGCTTCCACTTATCAATTGGAACATGATGTCTGGAGGTCCTCATTCATGGCCGCTTCTAACTCTTTTTCCGAGTTGTGTAGCTGGGCCTCCAGGTGACCCGCCAGCATCTGGAGGGCCCTTACATGCTGCATCCCTCAGGGACTGGGTGTGTACTTCTCGTAGCACAATGAAAAATGCCCATCCACTCTGCCAGCAACAGCTCCCTCCTTGTTGGTGCTCTGTGCTTCCAGCGGCTTCAGCACGTTCTCCACGCTTGTGGGGACCCATCTACCACCACTCAGGTTCCCACCAAAGCCCATCTGAGCAGCACAGCTCAGGATTCTGTTTGTGATGACAGTTGTCAGGTTCTACTGTGGTCTGAGGGGAGTCAGTGGGTGAGTGGCAGGTAGCTGGTAAAACACTCGAGGAATCGTGTACATTTTTGACATGGCTTTACTCTCTCTCTGGGTGCGAGCAAGCCTGGGCACAAGCGAGCCTGGACAGGAGCCGAGCCTGGGTGAGAGCTGAGCCATGTGTACAGCATTAGCAGGGTAATTATATCTTTTACAGACAATAGTGGCTCTGAGCTAAGTGTGAGTTCACATGGGTGATCACCTAATGTGTCTCATGTGGTGTGGTTACATAATGTGCATAACTGTGAGCCTGCACTGCAAACTCACTGAATCATACTGGATCAGATCTTTGGTTTAAGAAAATTACATGTTATATAATATAATAAACAGTAAATTATATGTTATATAATATATAATTAATAATATATTATTATTATATATATAATTATATATAGAACAGGAAGAAGAAAGTGGTGAGACACAATGTCAAACTGGTTTTTGTATATTGCCTTTTTCTCTTTTTTGTTCCCTTCCTCCTCCCCTTTTGATTTCTCTACCTTGCCTTTTTTTAAACTATTTTCCTTTATCTTTCTTTAAAAAAAAAATCCTGGAAAAAAACCTGTGTATATGTTTGCCTCCCTTTCTTTTCCAACAAATTGGTACTTAAAAATCAAGAAATCAAGAAGGAACTAGGAGTCAAGGCAAGTGAGGGAACAGTGGAAACTCATGAAGGTCTTCAAAACCTGTCCCAGATTCGAGAGGGCATTCTCTCTGGCCTCCCCTGCTCTGCCTGACATCGGAGCAGATGCCTCTGCCGGCCGGCCATCTGTTTGGACATGTGCAAGGGCATCTTATGGTTTCCATATGAGGTCCATTTGCCTGCCTCAACAGTGTGCCACACTGGGGATCTAAAAATCTAGTGTCCAGTAGGGATCTACCATCATCCATAGCTCTCTAGTTTGTTTCCTCTGCTCTTCCTGGAGTCTACTTTTAAATAGAATTCACACATTGTATGTAATTGCCTCGCTCCTACAATTCAGCCTCCGAGAGAAGGGGCAGTGGGTGCCAGAGATCAAGAGAGATACTAGATCAAAGATACTAGAAAAAATATTATTTTAATGAGGTACAAGTCTGGGCCAGGAATCAACAATGCAATAACCCCTTCCAGCAGGCACTTCCTCCTAAAATCTTCCCTTATCCTTAGCATTGCTTTTCTCTAGTCCCATTACTTGCACTAAAGGTTGAGCCAGAATATATCTGTGACATTCACCATGGAACTCTCCTGAGGCCTCCCATTTCAAAACATTTGGAATAAGCTGTCCTGGAACACTTGGTGAAAGAGCAATCAAATATCGCCCTGCATGCTCCTGATTAATTGTCTTGTTAGGAACACACTGTAGCATACTGCATCTAAATGCAAATTTTTGTATTTGAGATTTTTATTAAATTTGATCAGTCAAATGGTTGCTTCTTTATACTGAGAGGGGTTGGGGCTGATTAACTAGAAGCTCAAATGGTCCACAAGGAGACAACTATCTTCTTGCTTAATTTAAAATAGACTCCATTGTCCCAGTTGTGTTTTCTTTCTTTTTTCTTTTTTTACATTTTCTTTCTCCTTTGTGCTGCTGGGCACATTTTGCTGATGAGGAAGTTGAAGATAAATAGTAGTTTGAGGAGCAAACTGCAATAAGACAATAACACAGCAGTGCAGGGCAACTTGCCCCAAGACTAGTGTTTATTGAGTATGGGTGCTAACCATTATAGCGGTGATTCTCAAATTTGGGGGCCATATTTTGCAGGATTACACACACACACACACACACACACACACACACACACACACAGTGTGCATTTAACATTTTATGAGCCTATACTTTTCTATGTGATTGTACTTTATTTTCCATTCTATTCTGCTTTACTTTATTCTATATTTTTAATGTTTAAATGTTGGTTGCAACCCAGTTAAAACTCAATAAGCAAATTTGATCTTCTGTTTAAGAAAAACAGAAAGAAAAGAAAATTCCATTAGATGAGGCTCCTGCTCATGGCATTTCTAAGCTTCATTAAAACCCCAAATGAATGATGGAAACAGTGGTCCTAAACAATACCTCCAGCCCGAAGTGCTCATTATAAAGGGTCAGCCTAAAATCAGATAAAGCAGCAGGGCTGAGAACAGCAGCATAAGTGTGCAGTAGAATTTGCTGAAGACGGCAGGCTTGGCAGCAGAAAGTATTCCCTGACGCGTGGCATTATGTTTAAAATGATGCCAGCTTCCAAGGGCATTTTATGTTCCCAAATGTAAGTGCTGGCTGTGCTTGAATGGTTTTCCAGCACTGCTCCCCTCCCCATCCCCCCTGCTCAGATCCTCAGATCATTGGGTGTCTATGAGGTGAGATGGCCTCATGTCCAAGGCTGGCCATGGTTATCATTTTTCTCACTGCTTTCCAGACTGAGTTAGGCATCATTACTTTTCATGGCATCCTTTTATGGCAGACAGATCTGTTTTACAGATTCTGGGTTGTCAATCAACATGCATCCTTTGTCAAGAGTAGCTCTCAGTTAATCTGGAGCCCCACACATTAATGTTAAACATTCTATTTTGATGGTGGAAAAAGCATTCATTCAATGTCTTCTCTTTGGAACACAATGGCAGACACATTATTTAATTTAATACTAATAACCCCATAAAAATGGTAATTAATCCTATTTATATGAAAATGATCTTCAGGAAGGTTCAGCTAAATTTTCCAAAGTCCTGTAACTAGTGGGTGATGGGAATGAAAATACAATTCTGTCTGGGTCCCCTGAGCCAGCTCTTCCTAGTATGCATATAGACAGTATAGTTTCGCTTTGACCCTGAGTAAATCAACTGGAATTTTCACAAAGAAAAAACCACTTTTAGCCAATACAGTGGCTCGTGCCTGTAATTCCAGTATTTTGGGAGGCTAAGGCAAGAGGATCACTTGAACTCAGGAATATGAGGCTGCAATGAGCCATGATCGTGCAAATGCACTACAGCTGGCATGCCAGAGTGAGACCCTGCTTCTAAAAAAAAGAAAAAAGAAAAGACAATCAAATCTTGATACTGTACTTCCACACTCAAAATTTCCCTATATATCCAAAAACCCTAAGAAGGCATTTGAGATTGAATGAAAGCTGAGTTGGAGGTCATGAGACTGAGCTTCTAGATCACTTGATGGGTCAGACAAGATATTTCCCTTGAAACTTGAGCAAAGAGATAAAAAGAATGGAGTGAAAGGAAGTAGAACTGGAGAGAGAGAGACATTTAATTAGACACACCACTCAAGGAGAAAAAAAAGTAAGATATGTACTCTCAGATTACAGGGGCTGCAATGGAAAAAATTTGATTAAAAATCTATTGTTTGCTTCGTTTTCTGTCCTCTTCTCTGAGATCATTATTCACAGTGCATTTACTCTTTACAGATTTGGACTTAGTTCCTGATTAGTTTAGACGTGACCTCTTTTCAGAGGCCTGACCTTCTAAAGCTTTCCATCAAATCAATTTGACGTTTTTATGATTGTTACTTAATGTTTTTGTGTAAGGAAGTTACCTATTTATAATTGAAAACAAGGAGAAACAGTTTTATTGTGGTTTGGGAAACGCTTGCTCAAAGAGGGGCCCTCTGCCAGGTGCTAATTGCATTCCTATTGTATTTTGGCTTCATGCTTCCCACACTAGGGAGAGGAAGAGGGTTTGTAGGGAGGGGGTAGATTTGAAGATAATTGAACAAGGTGAAAATGAATGCTCATTAAATTCCAGAATACAGGAGGACTCATTTCATATGAGAGGGCTGTAAATATGACTTTTAATGAAGTTATGACATGGCTGCCAATAAAAGTCATTTACTCTGCAGTATTACAGTTAATTATACACAGCTGGAGCCATTTATGGCATGTCCCTTGTTAACTTTGCCTTCACTGCAGATTAACACTTTCAGCACAGGATCAGCAGGAAGCAGGCAGTTTTACACCTAAAGAAAACATAAAGTAAATGTCCCATCTGACTCAGGATAATCATCACTAGCTGCAGGAGAACACACCCACCTGCCTGTCCCTCCCCTTGGCTGGCCCTTCCTTGCAAGAGCACCTTGGAAGGTGAGATGCAAATAAAGAAAAGAGAAGGAGAAATAAAGATGTGCTTTTTTCTTTTCGAAAAAAAAATGCGGACACTTTTCTTGATATGTGGGAAAGTTCATAGATATAACCATTTTATTACTAGTTTTAGGAACATTTTATTAAATATGTCACATGTACTGATAGCAGTTAGCTAAAATACTAAAATAAAGCCATCATGAAAGAATGAAACTGACATGTTGTCCATAGCAGCTTAACCCTCATGACAAAGAGTCTGTTCCATAGTTTGGCTGGAAGAGATTTCTCGCATTCTGAGATGGGTCGGTAATCATAGGAGCTTGTAGGAGAATAGTAGTTACAAATAAGCAAGGCATCCTGGTTGGTTGTACCAGGAGACAGAATAATAGCAGAACCTAAAAGCCCTGTTTCCTGAATACACCATGAACAGCAGGAAGATCCTATTTTTTATTCATTAATATAATTTCAACTATAGATGTAGCTTTCTACCTTTATTCTGGAAGTCCGTTTGTTGTGAAAAACTAGAGCAGTGCCATGCATTATTTCTTTATTATGGAGTGGGAGTTGGGGGACACCTTACTCTGTGGTTTTGGTTTTGTGTTAACAATTATCTATCCGTGAGTATTCAGCTGTCCAAGTCACCCAGGTGTGGTGCTGCAGAAATGGACTTCACTGGTATCGTCATGAGACCCCTCTAACTGGTTCTCTGAATGAGCTGTCATGGACAGCAACATCAGAAGCTCACTGAGTTCATTTCTGGATTATTTCTCTTTCACAACTGTGCAGTTGTCTGGTTTATCTCTGGTTCATGACTGATCTGAATTACTTCTGTCATTAATTAGTGGCCATCTGTTTTCTCTCCATCAGTGTTAAGTGCTAAGAGGTTGATTCTGTGTTGTATGTCTGCAGGATTTCACGAAATTTCCATGGACTCTGGCCTTCCTCTGCTCTTTACAACTGTTTCAAGGGAGCAGCTACTTTATGAGACCACAGCCCAGTCTAAACATTTGGTGGAGAAAATCTCTCCAAATCACATCACACATCATGCACATTGATCTTTTTCTTGGTGGAAAGGGAGAATAGGGAAACATAGAAACCACCTTCAAATGGATTGTCTCAAATTATCTTGTCTATGAAGGGGTTGCTTGTGCTGGGATGCAGAAAAGAATACCCCAAAGTGAAGGCCTCACAGGCAAAAGTTTTTCCTCTCACTTTCTTATACCCTCTTGCCTCTCAAGTCCTATTTTCCCCAAAGGCTAGCCATAGAACCTAGAATCCCTCTTCTCCAAGATGAGTGAGTCATAGAAACCAGAACTCCTTTACTCCAAAGGCAGATATAAAACTTAAAGCCATTACTCTAACTTTTCCCTCACCTTTCTGTGTAAAAACTGGCTATAAAGATAATTTATAATGGCATAAGAATCTCATTCCATATAAATGGTTCTGTTACAAAGATACATACACACGTATGTTTATTGTGACACTGTTAGCAATAGCAAAGACTTGGAACCAACCCAAATGCCCATCAATGATAGACTGGATAAAGAAAGTGTGGAGCATATACATCACGGACTACTATGCAGCCATAAAAAGGAATGAGATTATATCCTTTGCAGGGATATGGATAGAGTTAGAAGCCATTATTCTCAACAAGCTAACACAGGAACAGAAAACCAAACACCGTATGTGTGTTCTTATAAGTGGGGGCTGATGGATATGAACACATGGACATTTGGGGGGAGGGGACACCAGCATACAGTGAGCACCTGTGGTGGAGTGATGAAAGGGAGAGTACCAGGAAGAATAGCTAATGAATGCTGGGCTTAATACTTGGGTGATGGGACGATCTGTGCAGTAAATCACTACGGTACATGTTTACCTACCTAACAAACCTGCACATCCTGCCCATGTACCCCTGAACTTAAAATAAAGCTTGAAAAAAAAAACCCATTTCAAAGAGGGTCCTATCCCACATCCAGAAGGACAGAATGCTGTTTGAAGAGGCCAAGAAGAATCTAGACAGACAGGCATTGCTGTGTTTCCCCTGCAGTCTACCTGCATTAGATCACACCCTTTTTGTCCATTCATATTTCTACATGGTTGTTCAAATTTTGTTAAACCTAAGCCCATAAATGGACAATTTCCCTTGCACCTTTGAATCTTCATTTTGAAGGCTCCAGGATATGCACGTTGAATAAATTTGTGTGGCTTTCCTCCAATTAATCTGCTTTTTAGAGCTGAGTTTTCAGGGAATCCCCAAGACTTGCATACTATCCCCGGTATCCTGGCTTTTGTAAAAGCAGATTTTTCTGATGCTGCCCTGTGTGTGTCTGTAAGAAATGCTTCTTCACTCTTTACAGAGGGAATACAATTACAATGAATGATCTGTTTCTAATTATAACCCCTCTCCATTTGTAGCTAGATTTTTGTTTAAGGGGCATGTTTAGACATTTGCTGATCATGAGAATATGTCGTATTTCCATACCCCAAGACAAACAAACACATTTTCCATTAAAGGGGAGAAAGCACAGGCAAATATCTTTTAAAAACTGAAACAGTTTGGCATGGTTTGCAGAGCACAGATCCTGGCTTGGCTTGTCTATCAGGTTGTGGACAAACCTGAAGGATGATGGAATGGGAATGCAGATGGAATTCACAGGGTTTATCTGGAATCCAAAGACCTCTTATCAATGAACACCTTCTTAAGAAATTGAAGGGCATCTGTATAACCTGGCCTTTTCTTGATTTTCTCTTGAAAGACAGTAAGAGCCATACCCTCTGAGAATAAACTAGAAATCTCTACCTTAGTAACTTGGCACCCAAACAAAGGTCCCTATGTGGTGTTCAAACCCCAAATATTTCCTAACTTGCCTAAGATTTTCGATAAGATTAGTCTGATGCATAATTTAAAATATTTTCTAAGCAAAGCTCTGGTATATCTTCGTCTACTCTGGAGGAGATTAACAATTAGAATACAGCATCTTAAATTTAAAGAAGGGAAGGAAGAAATTGAATTGTTAATGCTTTAAGTGCACTGGCCTTTTAAGAAAAATTTCCCTACCAGCTCAGGAAAAGTCAAGCTGTGCTGGCAATGAAAGATTACTAGATAAGAAACAAAGAAATGCAAATAGTATCAGCCAGCAACAAATGGCCATAAAAATTCACTAATGAAAGCTTCTAATACACATAAAATAAGTAAATGTAGAATTATTATAAAGTCCTAGTTTATGTAATACACCTATGAATTGAGGTAAATCCCTTGATAAATTAGGTGGGTTTGATAACTTTGTCTTAAAAATTAGCAAGGTGTCTTCTAATTTTATCACAATGAGGAATAAAATATAAATTTAGCATTTTAATATAAGGTTGGGTATTTTTTATAGAAAGTAATTTTATCTTTCACTTCCTAAACTTCCAAGTCTGTTTTGAAATCAGATAAATGATCAGTTTTCATACAGTATTCGGGGTTATGAGAATGTACACATATATAACTAATTAAATTATGATTATCATCTCCTTAAAGATTGGTTTTTGTGGACTTTAGACAGTTCTGCAAATCATCTGAGATTGTTTTTAATTTTACCTGCACTGTCTGAATAAAAATTTCAATGTCACCTTTCTGATGAAACGTTCTTGTCTGTATACAACAATTTTGGGCTTTATAAAGCTCCAGTTAAGATGAAGAGTTCAACATGGTAAGAGCCATTCTCTGATTAGGTTAATATGTTGAAGCTAAAATTAAAGGCTTTAAATCTGTCATATAAATATATATTTGTGTAAAGGACTATTGAAATTATTAAACAAAGGAAGCTTATAACCAATTGAAAATTTATCTCGTAGTGTTCAAAGTAGTTTCCCTTCTCTCAAAGTTCTCTGTGCTCTGCCCGTTTGTTTTCACTCTACTTTTAATTAACTCAACATTATATTGAAAGCTGTCCTGTTTATCAAGATCAAAATATGGAAAGAGCTATCTAATAAAAAGAGCAGCTCAATCTTACCTAGATGAATTATGTACAGGTACAATGTTAATATGAATAAGTTTCAACCATTGTTTACCTTACATGCTAGATAAAAGCCTACTTGGTTTCATGGGCAAAAATGGGCACAAGAATTTCAACAAATAGTATTCTAAGAAGTTTATTTATAGGTTTGAAATGCCCTTATCAATGGGTAACTATTTTAACACATACTTTCCTAGATAGGTTGGAGGGGCCTGAAAATGTGTTAATATCATGGCTTTTCATGATATATTCTTCCAATCAGGATAATCACTGTGGAAAGCATGAGGTAGTTATGTGTTACATTCCAATAGGTGGTTCTGCTCTCCCTCATTTTAATATTGCCGGTTCTATGATAAGTTCATCACAACTGTTTGTTCTTAGTATCAATAGATGGTTTCTTGCTTTTCTACCACAGTTGCCTAAAGGGCTCTGCTACAAATTTCAGGTTGTAGGAGCCAAGAAGAAAGGTCTCATTAGCTCTCCATAGATTCGCTGAAAAATCAACTTTTGAAAGACAGATTAGTTGGAGAAAAGGCATACAAATGTATTTAACTTGTATACAAGGAAGTCTTCAGAATGAAGACCCAAAATGCAGGGGAAATTGTCCATTTTTATGCTTAAAGTCAACAAAGTATGGACAGCCGCATAGAAATATGATTGGACAAAAAGGATATGATCTAATGCTGATGGACTGAGTGGGGACATGAAGCAACACCTGTCTGTCTAGAGTCTTCTTGGCCTCTCTGAGCAGCATTCCTTCCTTCTGGGTATGGGATAGGACCCTCTCTGGGATAGGGGTCCCATGACCTACTTTCCAATCAAGGAGGTCAGATAATTTCTTTATGGTCAGTTTTTACACAGAAACATATGGGGAAAGTTAGAGTCATAGTTTTATTTTATGACTGGCTCTGGAGAGCTCTGGTTTCTATAACTAGCTTTGGGGAAGAGAGATTCCAGTTTCTACTGCCAGTCTTGGGGGAGAATTGAGAGACAAGAGGGCAGGAGAAGGTCAGAGAGGAACTTTAACTTCTGAGGCTGCTTCTGAGCCCTGCATTTTGGGGTATTGTTTTTTGGATCCTAACAAGGTCACAAATTGAATCTTATGGGAAAAAAAAAAACATAAAAAAATATATAACTTCTGCAAAACCATGTGTTACAGACATTCTTGTTACTCAGAGTAGACCAGCTACTTCTGAGGCTTCAGGACAGGGCCATGGGCACATGCTCCTAGGATAAGCTGGCGATAGAGACATGGCAGCTCTGACTGCATTTATTCATCTGTTCAGTGCCTGCTGAGCTGCTGAACTTCCAACCTTTGGGTGCAGGTGCCACAGGCTGAAAGGCTGCCTTCAAAAGTAATATGGACACATTTACAGAACTGTTTCAACAATAGATTCCCCAACTCAATTTTAGTGTTACTCCTAATGCATCCTTGCTTCAATCCTTCTAATCTGATTAAAGAAATGGCTGCATGGCTGGGCATGGTGGCTGGCCCACCCTGTAATTCCAGCACTTTGGGAGGCTGAGGTGGGCAGATTGTGAGGTCAAGAAATAGAGACCATCATGGCCAACATAGTAAAAACCTGTCTCTGCTAAAAATACAAAAATTAGCTGGGTGTGGTGGTGGGTGCCTGTTGTTTCAGCTACTCAGTAGGCTGAGGCAGGAGAATCACTTGAACCTGGGAGGCTGAGGTTGCGCCACTGCCCTTCAGCCTGGTGGCAGAGCAAGACTCCGTCTCAAAGAAAGAAGGAAAGAAAGAAAGAGAGAGAAAGAGAGAAAGAGAAAGAAAGGAAAGAAAGGAAGAAAGGAAGAAAAGGAAAGAAAGAAAGAAAGAAAGAAAACAAAAGAGAAAGAAAGAAAGAAAGAAAGAAAAGGAAAGAAAGAAGAAAGAAAGAAAGAAAGAAATGGCTGCTTGGGAAGGTGTCACCACATATGTTTTGGGTGATCAGAAGATACACCGAAGGAGGAAAGAGTTTGGAAGGAGTTAAAAAAAAGAAAGAAAGAAAGAAAGAAAGAATGAAACTTCCTGGAATAAACATCAATCTCATTTCAGCAATGAATTTAATGATGACCAGATGTGTCAACTTTTTTTGTCCTGCTAGATTATGTCCTTTGCTAATTGACAGAGTGGGCACAGAATTCACAAAACTGAGACCTGCTGCCTGGGGTACTGAAGCTTCCTCTCAACCACTATCACTCTGTAGTTACAGAAACCATGGTGACTCTGCTTAGGAATCCATGGCCATTTTCCTGGACAGAACTCTTCAGGCCCTTCAAGCTGGTCCTAACCTCTTTAATCTCTTTCCTATCCCCACCAAGATTTCCTGAAGAAATTAAAATATACCTAGTTCTTTAACTTAGGAGATGAATCATTTTTCACAGAGCTACACCATATAGGAAGCAGCTGGGTGAAAAATGCTCTTTAACACTTTACCCAATAAATAAAAAGGGAAGGAAGTTTTACCTGCTCATGACTTTGAAAGAAAGGCTGTCCTGTTTGGGCGTCTGCAACAGATGCAGTCAGTCCAATGACACTCTGACCACAGCCCCTCAGATCCCTTTTTTCACTTTTGTCCAAGTGGATACAAGAGTCTCGCTCTGTCACCTAGGCTGGAGTGCAGTAGTGCAATCTCGGCTCAGTGCAGCCTCTGTCTCCCAGGTTCAAGCGATTCTCCTGCCTCAGCCTCCTGAGTAGCTGGGACTACAGGCGTGTTCCATCACATCCAGATAATTTTTTTTTTTTGTATTCTAGTACTGATGGGGTTTCATCATGGTGCACAGGGTGTTACTGAACTCCAGAGCTCAGGCAATCTGCTCACCTCAGCCTCCCAAAGTGTGAGGATTACAGGCGTGAGCCACCGCATCTGGCCATATTGTCAATGTGTTTTTATTCCCAAAAGATAGCAGCCGCCTGCATTTTTTGTTGGAGAGCTGTCCTTGACTATCAAAACCCACTTTATATACACATCTAGGGAGCTGAAGTGTTTAGGAATTTATGTTCTCCACAGAGCAGTCCACCAGAGACACCAAGTCCTCTGTGCCTGACCAGGATCATTCTGAGGTGTGATGTTCCTATCTCCAGAGCTTATTTGTAGGATCGAGTTATGCTGTGTGGGACTTCATCTGATGCCTCTGACTTGCTTTGTCTCTTCCTCTTCTGGGCCTCTGATCCCCACTCCCCTACCCATTTTTCTTAGGAATACGTCGTGATAAATCACTTTCAAGTTACTACGACACCATCCTTCTCTCCCAACTTCAACTGTCTCCTTGGTGTTCATAGCACATCCTTCCGAAGCTTCATTCATTGAGTTCAGTGGTCCAAGGTCCACTTCTATAGGAAGAAGAGGTTCAGCTTTTCTGACCTCGCCAATAACCACAAAGTCAGACACTTCAGGCTTCAGCTGTCTACTCAAGAAAGGATTGCCAAAGTTTGAGCCCAGGTTTTGCCAATTTCAGATGATGAAGAATAAAATTTGCATCTAGGTATAGGGAATTAGTCCCTCCAAGTCCAATTCAGTTTTTTCACCTGCTAGACTTTCTGTAGATGACTAAGTTATCCCCAGCAGCTCCCTGAAAATAACCACATCTCAGTACAGCAAACCTTTTCTTCTACTTTTTGATTTTGTTTAAAAGGAGCACAGCCTACTTTTAGATGAGAGAATAGTCCTTGTTTAAAACACAGGTTTAATCATACTCCTAGGGAGAAAAAAGAAATAAAAAACACAGCATTATAGAATTAAGAATTATGTAACTCTTACTAAAGATTGGCTCACATTATATGAATCACCACTTCCACTGTGAACAGTTCTGTCTCACTAATGGTGCCAGCTCCTTTTAAATTCCTTCTTTTGTCCAGATCTCCCCACTAGTAGAAGATTGGGTCAAGTGTAGAATCAACTCCACTTATCGTGAGTGTAAGAAGTAAACTCAGACCACACGCTCCATTATGACCCTGACTTGAAGGTATGTGACTTGCTTGATGGTTAAGAAAAACATCCTCTTCATGACATCACATCAAAAATATTAAATACCTTACTGTATAAATTGTTTAATGACATACTGAAAGTATGACATAAACACACACTAAACAGTACAGGATCTTGAGAAGAGTTCAACATTTTCAGTACTAGAAGGAAGTTGGGTAAAGTGAGGATCAGTCTAAACATGGATTCTCAGGGCAGTGTTGTAATTTAGCTTGTGAGATTTTCGGTTGAAGCAGTATTGACCCTAAGGTTTAATCTAAAATTATAAAGTTTGCTTGCTTAATCCCATCCTTGAAAACAATTTATTATATTACCAAAACTCACTACTAGCTCCCAGTATTGTTCACAAATAGCTGTCATTAAGATAATTCCATTAAGATTTTACTGTAAATTCCTAATTAGAATGCATCATCTGTCCTTAATGCCACTAAGACAGGGACTGCTAGCTGCTAATATCTATGTCCCCTTCATCATTAATACCACATCTACAACTGGGGGAAGCAAGTAATGAGCCTAGTTTTAAAAATTTAATTTCTCAGGCTTTGTAGAAGCTAGACATGGCCAACAGACACAGTTCTGGCTCAAGGGATGTAAGTGGAAATTATTAGAAGTAACTTCCAATAAAGCTTGAAAGGGGTGGACTCAGCTGGTTATATCCCTTTGATCTTGATCCTTCCTTTCCTCATACCTGGAACATGGACACAGTCTGAAGTAGCCATTTTCAGACATAAGGTAACCACAAGGGAAAGGTCTGCAGAACGGCAGAGACTTCACCTAAGAGTTATGATTTGCTGATCTGGTACTTGCTAAAACACACCTAACTGGTTTTATGGAAAAAGTAAAACCCCTAGTTTGTTTATATCACTTGTGTGTGTATGTTTTAATTTTGTTACAATGACACATAAATCTCTTGGTAAGGCAAGAAAACGTTTGTCCAAATTTTGACCTAGGAACCCAGAGTCTAAAAATTTATATACTCCTCCTTTGTCTCTGTCCATTTTTAAATGTTGACTTCTCCATTTTTCAGTTAATATTACAAAAATGAGTAGACAGTGACATCAACTCTGTTGAACTGAAAAAAAAAGGTTGCTACCTACGTGGTGTGATAGTAGAGTCATTAAATTCCTTTGGTACCCACATCCCAACACCTATCAGCAAACTGATTTCTATGCTTCATCAAACTATTCTGGTAAAATGCTATCATGGGGCCTGGCATGGTGGGAGGATTGCTTGAGCTCAGGAATTCTAGACAAGCCTAGGGCAACAAAGCGAGACCCCCATCTCTACAAAATTTTTAAAATTAGGTAAGCATAGTGGCATGTGGCTGGCTAATTTTTAGTCCTGTAGTCTCTGGCGTGAGATGTATCCTGCCCTGCACAAGGGTTCACTCAAAGACCTAAGAGGGAATGGTGGGGAATAAAGAAAGACACAAACAGAAACATAGAGAAAGCTGGGCCAGGCGGTCCAGGAGAGTGAGGATGTCAGTCTCTCTGGCCCTGACCTGTCTCAGGTACTTTATTTTATATGTTCACAAAGTACATAGCTGAAGGAGGGTGCAGTTACTTAGAACAACCTGTGGTTATAATTCTCATACTTCAGTTAACATACTTCAGCTAACAACTATCTTGCAGCAAGGTCAAGGAAAGCTGGTAATTTCTTCTAAGCCTGTCTGTTCTCAGAGACATACACAGCCTCCCATTATGGTTTCAGTTCTCTAGAGTTCACCCAAAGTTCACAGCAGCCTTGCTGCTGACCCCCCCAGAGTGGGTGGGCCACTCTGGCTCTCTATAGTAGTCCTAGCTACTTGGGAGGCTGAGACAGGAGGTTTACTTGAGCCCAGGAGTTTAAGGTGACAGTGAGCTATGATTGTGCCACGGCACTCCAGCCCAAGAGAGCAAGACCCTGTCTCAAGAAACAAACAAACAAACAAACAGAAAAACAACAGCAAAATGCCATCATGTAAGGGAAAGTAATAGCATTTTATTTATTAGGCATTATCCCTTTGTGTAAAAACAGCTTTGCTGTATTTGTTTAGATGGCAAAGGAGGGAAAGAACAGGGACCAATGGGGATCATTGAGGTAAAGCAAGAGGTGGCAATTTTATTCTACTCCACACTGAACTTCCATCTAACATATGTCTTTATTTCTAATTTTTCACCAAACTCCAGATGCCAAGGCACAAATTGATCAAAGCCCCCCATTTCCACCTCCTCTGTTCATCTTTGCATATGTTTGTGGGCATTGCTTCCTACAACAATATGTGGTGTCTGGCAGTTGGGTGGCTCGTGTCCTTCAGGGTTAGATAAAGACACATCTTTCCCAGTTATTGATAATGAGGCCAAGGAAATGCTAATTGTTGAAAAATCTGTGAGTGTTCTTCCTGACACAGAGAACTTGGAGTGAATCATAGTGTGGATGCCGCACTCCACAGGGAAGCCCTGGTCCTCAAGGCGAGGAATTTGATAAGCCGTCTGTTCTGAGGAACTTGGATTAGTCCATCTGTTTCTGGTTTTCAGAAACCTGAGGTGAAGAAAATAAATAACAGAGAAAACAAAAATGAAAAATGCCCCCAGTTCCTGAATTGCAGCAAGTCTGCTTGTTTTCCTAAACTGCTTGATTCTTCCAGATGCACTAGCTCCTGCTGGATTTCCTGGAGAGAGAGAGAGAAAAGAAGCATCCAGATTTTACTTTCCAGGATTTTTAAATCTTTCAGAAATATGGCCCATTATTACATAAAAAGTGACATTTCCCATTATTTTGTCAAAGATATAAGGGTTATTATATAAGATTAACATATAAAATCCATTTCTCCCTGTTATTTGCTTTGTAAAGGCCATTTACAAGTTTCCAGCCAAGGCCTATTTGCATTTCATTTTTCCATAAGCAGAATGATACAGCTTAGAAATCAGATATTTGCTTAAAGATGACATAATTATGGCTTCAAAATATCTCAAGTTAATTGTGGAAGAGGATTTATGCTCTGAATTTGATTCCAAAAAGTAAAATTAAGACTGATTGATAGGTAGACATTATAGGAAAGGAGATTTCAGAGCTTAGTGAATATTCCAATCAATCACCTAGTAAGTTTTAAGTGAAACAACTTGGATAACACTGGAAGTCCATATGTGTTGGAGAGCAAAGAGGAAGTGCAGGCGGAGCACATTGGCTGACATCTGTAATCCCAGCACTTTGGGAGGCCAGGTCAGGAGGATTGCTTGAACCCAGTATTTTGAGACCAGTATGGGCTACATGGTGAGACCCCATTTCTACAAAATATAATAATAAAAAATTAATCAGGCATGGTAGCACACACTTGTAGTCGGAGCTACTCAGGAGGCTGATGTTGGAGGATCTCTTAAGCTCAGGAGGTCAAGGCTGCAGTGAGCTGTGGTTGTACCATTGCACTCCAGCATGGGTGACAGAGCAAGACCTGTCTCATATGGAAAAAACAAGAAATGGAAGGATATGAGGAGGTGAGTAGGGTTGCTGTGTAGGAGATGTTGACTGGCTTGCATGTTGTTCACTTACTCTACAAGTCACAGCAACTTGTTTTCTATTCTCAGTCATCTCTGAAACTAATATTTGCCTATGGTTCAGATGGCGTCTGTGTTTACAGTTATTTTTCACAAGTCAAGGCTGCGGCAGATATTTGATTGCTTGCTTGCTTGCTTCTCTTTTACTGGTAAGATAATTATTTGAAGTTTACCTTTTCTCTGAGGGTGAGAATTTCAGCTTTGTGCAGGAGTCTCAGTTCTAGACCCCTTCCTAGCAGACACCTAAGGCTCTGTCTTCTGTCTCCAGCCTGCCATTTAAATTTGAGGTTCTAAATCCTCTGTATGGAATTCATACACCATAGGTACCCCTTAAATTGGAATTAGCTTCCACTCCCTCTGATTTGTAGAATAAGCTGACAAATTATCTTTTAACTTCTATACTGGTTTTCTGTTGTTACTGTAACACATTATCATGAATTTAGTGCATTAAAACTATACAAGTTTATGCAATTTTATTATCTTACATTTCTGGAGGTCAGAAATTTGATCAATGTCTAAAACGAAGGTGTCAGCAGGGCTGTGTCTCTTTCAGAAAGCCTTAGTGGAGAATCAGTTTTCTTGACTTTTTCAGCTTCCAGATGCATGTGGCTCCCTTTCTCCATTTCAAAGCCAGCAACATGGCACCCTGGATGTACTTTTCTGGTCACTCCTTCCTCTGACTCTGATCTCAGTTGGAAAAGGTTCTCCTCTTTTAAAGACTCATAACTAAATTGGGTACACCTAGATAATCCAAGACAATCTCTTCATCTCAAATCTTTAACCTTAATTACATCTGTAAAGTTCCTTTCTCCATGTAAAGTAACATATTCACACACTCCAGGGATTAGGATGTGGACATGAGGTATGGGGGAGCAGCGTATCTATTCCATATACCACAGGTTCCTATTAATCCTACTATGGTTTGACGTGCTTTTTTAGAATGTTACAGGGTTTCAAGACATTTTACAGCTCTGTAAGCTGATCAACCACAAAAGAGCTATAATTCTTAGAACATTATAATAGAAAGAGATTTTAGAGCACAGTGAGTTCATTTTGACTTTTCAGATAATTATCATATTCCTGTTTCTGTATTAATCTTCCCTTTTAAAAAGCCACTCCTTAGGTCACTCTAGATCTCTGTAGTAAGAACCCTACTTATAACTGTCTTGTCTAAGCAAATTCATGCATCTAAATTTATTTACCTTTCAATCTAATGTACATGATCTGTATTTCTTAACTTTGAAAGAACCTGTTTATTTTCCCTGGCATTTTAAAATTCTGATATGCTGCATAAGAAATCAATGTTTTGGCTAAATTTATTTTAAAGTATAAATTTTTTAGTGTATCCATCACCCAAATAATGCACATTGTACATATTAAGTAATTTGTTGTTCCTTACCCCCCACTTTGAGTCTCTGATGTTTATCATTTCATAATTTAAAGCATGTGTATATATGCTTTAGTTCTTATAAGTGAGAGCATGTAGTATTTGACTGTCAGTTTCTGAGTCTTTTCACTCAAGATGATGGCCTCCAGTTCCATCCATGTTGTTGCAAAAGACAGGATTTCATTCTTTTTATGGCTGAATAGTTTTACATTGTGTAATGTAAACGTACCACAATTTCTTTACCAAATGATGCTTTGGTAATTTGGATTACCAAATTAATCTGATATTTCTTTATCAGATTATCCTTTGATAGCCACGTAGCTTGATTCTGTGTCTTTGCTGTTGTGAACAGTGCTGTGATAAACATACAAGTGCAGATGCTATTTTTATATAGTTTTTGGGGAGAGGTAGATATACAGTAGTGGAATTCTTGAATAGAATGCTGGTTCTATTTTTAGTTCTTAAGAGAAATTTCCATTCTATTTTCCATAGTGGTTGTACATTACTACCAATAGTATACATGTGTTCCCTTTTCTCTATAGCCTTACCAATATCTTGTTTTTTTGTGTGCCTGTGTGTGTGTTTTTTTTTTTACTTTTTAATAATGGCCATCATGGCTGGCATAAGATGATATCTCATAATGGTTTTAATTTGCATTTATCTGATTATTACTAATGTTGAACATTTTTGATATATTTTTTGGCCATTGTATGTCTTCTTTTGAAAAATGTCTGTTTACATCTTTTGCCACTTTATAATGGGGCTATTTCTGGGTTTTTAGTCGTTCAGTTGTTTGAGTTCCATGTAAATCAGTCTCCTGTTGAATGCACAGTCATGAATTATTTGCCTAGATCCATGTCCAGAAGAGTTTTCTTCTAGTATTTTTACAGTTTACGGTCTTATATTCAAGTCTTTAATCCATCTTGAATTTATTTTTTACATGGTGAGATGTAGAGGTCTAGTTTCATTCTTCTGCATACAGATATCCAATTTTTTTAAGCACCACTTACTGAAAAGGGTGTCCTTTCCCCAGTGTATGTTTTTGTTGACTTTGAGAAAAATCATCTGGATTTTGATCTATGGATTTATTTCTGAGTTCTTTATTCTCTTCTATTAGTCTATGTTTATGTTTTTGTACCATACCCTGATTTTTTGGTCTTGTAGTATAATTTGAAATGATGAATGTGATACCTCCAGCTTTGTTCTTTTTCACTTAGGACTTCTTTGGCTGTTTGCTCTGATTTTTGATTTAGTATGGCTTTTACAAGTTTTTTTTCTAATTTTGTGAAACATGATATTGGAATTTTGATAGAGATTGTGCTGAATCTGTAGATGGCTTTGGGAAGTATGGTCATTTTGACTATGTTAATTCTTCTGATTCATAAGCATGGGGTATTTTTCCATTTGTTTGTATCATCTACAATTGTTTTCACTAGTGTTTTGTATTTTTCCTTAATTAAATTTATTTCTCAGTATTTTATTTTTGTAGTTATTGTAAGTGGGACTGCTTTTTTGATTAAATTCTTTGCTTGATAATTATTGGTATATAAAAACACTACTAATTTTTACATGTTGAATTTGTATCTTGAAACTTTACTAAATTCATTCTTCAAGTCTAAGAGTCTTTTGGTGGAGTCTTTGAGGTTTTCTGGATAAATATAAAAGATGAATCCAAGAGCTGGTTTTTTGAAAAGATCAACAAAATAGACAGACCACTAGCCAGATTAATAAAAAAGAAAAGAGAGAATAACCAAATAGATGCAATAAAAAACAATAAAGGGGATATCACCACAGATTCCACAGAAATTCAAACCATCATCAGAGATTATTACAAA
>CAUYQU010043366.1:0-17405 GCA_963574635.1 Cheracebus regulus | reverse complement strand
GTTATTTTCTATACAGTCTTTTTAAAATGTTGTATTTTAAAAATTATCTTAAAGATTGAGGAAACTGATGCTGGACAGGATGTGGAGAAATAGGAATGCTTTTACACTGCTGGTGGGAGTGTAAATTAGTTCAGCCATTGTGGAAGACAGTGTGGCGATTCCTCAAGGATCTAGAACCAGAAATACCATTTGACCCAGCAATCCCATTACTGGTTATATACCCAAAGGATTATAAATCATTCTGTTGTAAAGACACACGAACATGTATGTTCATTGCAGTACTATTTACAATAGCAAAGACCTGGAACCAACCCAAATGCCCATCAGTGATAGACTGGACAAGGCAAATGTGGCACATATACACCATGGAATACTATGCAGCCATAAAAAAGAATGACACTGGAATGTGGATGTGGATGTGGATGACACTGGAAACCACATTCTCAGCAAACTAACACAGGAACAGAAAACCAAACACTGCATATTCTCACTCATAATTGAGAGTTGAACAATGAGAACACATAGACACAGGGAGGGGAATATCACACACCTGTCGGGAGGCCTGTTGCGGGGTAGGGAACTAGGGGAAGGATAGCATTAGGAGAAATACCTAATGTAGATGATGGGTTGATGGGTGCAGCAAATCACCACGGCACGTGTATATACCTATGTAACAAACCTGCACCTTCTGCATATATATACCAGAACTTAAAGTATAAAGTAATAATAATAATAAAAAGAATAGCCTAAGTGATGACAGGCTGTTCTTGGAACATGTATTCAGTGATCAGTCAAGGTGACTGTTTAGAGAAATAATTTGTACAAATTTCTTCCTTGACCTTCATTTTTTATTTTCCATCTCTTTAAAACTTATTTTGAATTATTTAAAGGTCTTGTTTTCACCAAGGACATCACAAAAGTGAATTCAGATGACCAAAAAGCATGAGAAAAGTTGTTCAACATCACGACATATAAGAGAAATGCAAAATAAGACCACAATGAGATTCCACTGCACACACACCAAAATGGCTAAAAATAACACTTACACTACCAAGTGTTTGTGTGAATGTGGAGCAACTGGGACTCTTCGCTTCGCTTATGGGATATGAAATCTAATGACCACTTCAGAAAACTTCCTGGATTGGCATTGCCCTAATAAAATTAAATATATACCTACCCTGTGGCCAAGATAAATAAATGCATATATCTAATAAAAAGACTTTTATCATTACCTTTAATGGGAAAAAACTCAATTACTTTTGCACCAGCCTAATATAAGAATATTCATAGATGCTTTATTCATAATAGCTCCTAACTAGATACAATCTTATATCCATCAATAAGAGAATACATAAATATGATATATTCATACAATGAAATACTATGCAGTGGGTCGGGCATGTTGGCTCATGGCTGTAATCCCAGCACTTTGTGAGGCCGAGGCAGGTAGATCACAAGGTCAGGAGATTGAGACCATCCTACCCAACATGGTGAAACACCGTCTCTACTAAAAATACAAAAGTTAGTCGGGCGTGGTGGCATGCATCTGTAGTCCCAGCTACTCGGGAGGCAGAGGCAGGAGAATCGCTTGAACCCAGGAAGGGGAGGTTGCAGTGAGCCAAGATCGTGCCACTGCACTCCAGCCTGGGTGACAGAGCGAGACTTTGTCTCAACAAAATAAATAATTAAATATGTATATATAAAGAATATACTGTTTATTGAAACACACAACATAAAAGAAGCTAAAAAATTATGTTGAGCTAGAGAAACCAGGCACAAAGGAGTGACATAGTCTATGATTCCATTTATATGAAGTTTAGCATAAGCAAAATGAATCTGTGGTCATAGAGGTCAGAATGGTAGTTATCCCTGGGAGTCTGAGGAGGTGCTATCGACTGGAAAGGGCACAAGGGAACTTTATGGGGTAATGGAAATGTTCTATAACTTGATCTAGGTGATGGTTACACAGGTAGATACAAATATAAAAATTCATCAAGCTGTACACTGAAGATCTTTGCATTTTATTGTAAATTATGCCTCCATGTTTAAAAACATTGATTTCTAAGTTAGTGTTATATCTCAGAAAACAATCATATTAAACCCATATGCCAGAGGCAGCCATTTAGGAGTTTGTGTTGGTTAAGCCTTAGTTAAGAGAAGTTATATTTGCAAGTATAGAAATCCTGGAGCAACTCCAGAAAGAAAAATACTTCTGCCTTATTCAGGCCCATTGTTACTTATTTGTGTCCTAAAGACAACATCAGTCTTCAACTCTACTAATAACTTAATTTCTTATATTCAGATTTTTACTTACATAGAGTTTTCTATTTCTCTTCTCCTTCCTTTATAGCACATGATTCAGCCTAACTGGAGATTCTAATTTTCTTTAGTTACTATGACCCATACTCCATCTTGAATTTTTCTGTTAAACTTATATAGCAGACCAAAGCTTCTTGAGAATGTCTATGTGCGAGCCCCAATGCAGTGCACACAGAGAGATAAATATAGCTCTTTCCTTCAAAAATCGTTGAGTCAGAATTCAATGAGAAGAATTATACTAATAACAATCATGGGAAACATTCTTTTGAATACTAACTTTATGTTAGACATGGTCCAAGCACTTTATATGAATTATTTCATTTAATCATTACAAGAACCCCAGGAGGCAGTGCAAGATGTTAGTGTAAGACTGACATATTTTGTATGAAAGAGAAAGATGAATAACTTCTCTGTTATCTCAGGCAATTAAATTCTGGCCTGACTTGCAAACTCAACTTTAGCAAAATAAAGGTAAGTGACTGAACTCATTCACTTTAGAAGACAGTTTAGATATAACCTGTTGTAACTGAACATGCCCTTTGAGGATTCCTCCCCCACCTCCTTTACACACCACATACAGTGTTCTCACTGAAAAAAAAAAGAGTGATTTTTTTTTTTTTTGTAAATTGGACTTTTATAAATGGGTGCCCTTAATAACTGCCCATCTTTCTCACCACCATATTCAGTTTTGAGATAGATGCTTTTTTAAATCCCTGTTTTACTGATGAGGAACTGAGGCTTGGGCAATTTAAGTAATATGCTTTATTAGTTTTCTATTGCTGTGTAACAAACTACCACTAACCTGGTAATTTAAAGCTATACAGATTTATTACTTCACAACAGCTTCCGTGGGTCATGAATATGGACACAAGTTAGTTGGTCCTCTGCTTAGGTTCTTAACAATGCTGCAGTTAAAGTTCAGATGGGCTACATTCTTATCTGGAGCTCAAGATCCTCTTCCAAATCCACATGGTCATTAGCAGAAGTTAGTTTCTTATGTCTGTGTGATGGATATCCCATTTACTTACTAGCTGTTGGCCAGAGACTGCTTTCTGCTCCAGAGGTTTCTCCCACTTGATTGGCCCTCCCACAACATGGCAATTTGTTTCTTCATGTCCAGCAGGAGAATCTCCAACTTTGTATGGGGTAGGGGATAAGGGAGCAGGATAAGACCTTCTTTTAAAGGGCTTACCTGATGAGATTAAGCCCACCCAGTATAGCCTCCCCTTTTATTAACTCAAAGTCAACTTATTAGGAATCTTAATTACATATGAAAGTCTCTTTTGCCATAAAATGTAATATAATCACGGGATTTATATCCTGTCATATTCACAGGTCCTCCCCACACTCAACAAGAGGAGATAATAAAGGTGTGTACACTGGGGAGTGAGAATCTTGGGGACCATCCTAGAATTCTGCCTCTTACACACGCATAGTAACCCAGCAGGTAATTGACAAAGCATTGCCCTCTGAGCAAAGCATGCATTAAAATCATTAAGCTGTACTACCTCTCAAAAATATGAAACATTAACTACCTGAAAAAAAGTTTTTAAAATTATTCCAAATACTTGATTTTGTGGATAATTTCACAATGAGTACCATTAAAGTAAGTGTAGAATGGGTTAGTACCTAAAAATGGACATATGTAAGTAATGTTATGAAACAAAAATGGGACTATAAAATATGGATTTGAATATATAATGATATAAAATAGTTAAATTTCTGAATCTTTTAAAAACTTAGCTGTCATTTGAAATATATATTAATTCCAGTGAAAGATAGTTTAACCATACTAAGTAGCAGGTGATAAATGTTAAATATTTGTACTGACAGTAAGTACTATAGAAGTTCAGAGTAGGAGAGATTAATGTGGACTAGAGTTTCCCTTTAGATGTAAAATAAAATTAATTTTTTATGAAGTAGCTTATTAGAAATTTTGCCCAGCACTGGTTCATATTCTATTGCTTGTCATCTGTTTGGTGCACAGGATTGCATGTCTTCTTTGAAGAAAAGCCAGTCTTCTCAGATGTGACGCATTCTCATTTAAATGGAAATCTTTTAGCATTACTACAGTCATTCAATTAAAATCTTAATCGCTGTAATAGCCCTCCATCTTTTATCATAGGATAAGAAGCATGGTGCTGCTGTGTATCTCTGTTAGTTGATACTTTTTACCCATCAGTCCATCATTTGCAACTATTGCAAAATAAATTGGTCGAATTTTTTCCCCTTATACCAGGGATCTCATTTATTTTCATTATTTGTTTTATGTCTGTGGAGTAGATAGCCATTTCAGTTGTTTTAAATTAATTTTTATTTAAAAATAGGTCATAGTAGACTGAAAATATCCCCCAAATGTGACTATGTCTTAATTCCCGAATGTCACATTATGTGTCATAAGGGACTTTATAATGCAATAGATTTTGCAGATGTGATTAAGGCTCTTGAGAGGGGGAGATTACCTGTATTACCTAGGTAGGCCCAATAAAGTCCAAGTGTTCCTTATTAGAAGGAGCAGAAGGAATCAGAGGAAAAGGCAATGTGTCATAATGATGGAAGCAGGATTTGGAGTGATACAGTGTGAAGATGGAGGAAGGGCCATAAAAGTGAGAAATACAGGTGGCCACGAGAAACTAAAAAAGGCAAGGAAGCTGATTCTCTCTTCAGAGCTAAAGGAACCAGCTTGACTTCCGCCTAGTGAAACAGATTTCAAATTTCTGACCTCCAGAATTGTAAGAGAATACGTTTGTTATTTTAAGCCACTGAGTTTGGCTAACTTGTTATAGCCCCAGTAGGAAACTAATACAGAAGTTGTAATATATTTGTTTCCTGAAAAAGTCTTATTTCTCTTGCAGCATTGAGCAAATAAGCTTCCCTTAGCATGCAAATAATTGTGTGTGAAAAGTGAGACTATTTCGTAGGATATAGATAGAAGATTAAGAATTTTCGCTTGTTTGGTTAATGTGAGTGTTCAGTACACAGAAGGTATTTTGGATTTGTTTGAATAGAAATAGAAAATGGCAAGAAAGTAAAGTATTAATATAAATGGGCTTTGAATGAAAGCCTGAGGGAAAAGGAAGTGATAGGGGAAGCTGTCAAGGGCACTTCAAATAACTTGTTGAGATCTGCTTAGTTTCTTTCTCTTATATTCTCTTTATCTTTCACTAAATACTGAATCTATGTATCTAGAGTAAATAGGTCTTGGAAAACACGACCTCTCCACAGGTGGATTTGTTCCTTTCCAATTTGTGTTAAAGGTTATACTCTGGCTGCCCAAAAGAAATAACAGTTGCTAGGAATAACACATCTTCAAACAACCCATCTTGCTATTTAAGTAACTGGACTTGGAGGCCCTTTTTTGCTGTGCTCCAGATCTAAATTGAAGAGAAGTTTTTATATTCTAAAGGACTACCCTTGGAAGAGTCTGATCGTTGGCTGGATTCATTTTCAGAAATGTACCTCCATCTGTTTAGTTTGATGAAGATTCTTTGTTACACACTAATATCTTTCATTATTTTGTTAATTACAAGTGTCCACCTTCATAAGCAAGTTGCTCATCTGTAACATATGCAACATTTACATTAAACTAGAATATTTCTGTTTAGACAACCTGGAATCTAGATATACCATGTTTCTGAAATACACTGTGAAGAAAAGCTGCTTACTTGTACCAAAGCTGCTTAGTTGTACTAAGTCAACGATGTTCAGAGATGAGCTAAGTATAACAATTCAACCTTCCTAGGCCAAGACTAACAGTAAGGCATATGAAGATGTTCCATTATATAGACCAGTAGTTTTCAAAGTATAGCCTCAGATCAGTAACTTGAGTAAATTCTCTGACTCTGTTCCAGACAGAAACTCTGGGGATGAAGCTATTGTTTCATTTTAACAAGCACCCTCCAGGTTATTCTGACACACATTAAAGTTTGAGAATTATTGATACAGATTAAGTTTTGTTCTCACTGATAGAACAGGCTTACAGCTAAAATGTTGCACAATCTGACTCTATTGACATGTCAGAGATAACTTGCAACTGCTTCCTTTCTGCCTAAGTTCTGTCAGACTGTAATCTCTTGTATAGATTAATTGAAAAATCATTATGTTTGTAGATGAAATTAAATGTTTTGTATTTAAATAACTGCTTTTGATTAGAATCCTATTTTGTTGAAAGTGGTTGGTTTTATCTGTGTTCTGTAAAGATATTTATAAAACCTCATCAAAGTTCTACCAGTAAGTTACATTCTATTTGGTATAAGATGAAATGTTTTACATCAAATCTCATGCTGTGTAATGGCCAAAGAGTATTTAAGGTGACTGAATGGATTCCTTGGGTCAGTATTCAAAAGTAAACATTTTAAGATGTTAACATTTAAGGCTTTTACCTCTTCTCAAAATTGATTTTATGTAACTCTCATTATTTGCAACTCCTGAAATCACCAAAAATCTTGCTTAAGCAATATGTAGCAGCACTTTATTTTTCTCATCTTTATATGGATTTACTGAAGTGTAGGTTGTTTGAAAATGGATGTAGCTTTGGGGCATAAGTCTGTTTAGCTGTGTGAATGCTATAATTTAATATTTAAGACAAAATAACAGCTTTGGCTTGGTAAACATATATCACTGATTTCTGAAAAACCAGTAGAAAGAACTTGTTTTATTGTGTTCTTATTTGACAGGTAATCTTGTGGTTCTTTTTAGGTATCCAGTAGGAAAAGCACTCTCCAGTGTTCATCTGTGGAACTGGATGGTTCCTACTTGAGTGTAGCCAGACCACAAACCTGCTATCAAACCAAACAAAGACCTAAGTCTGCAATCCAGGATTCAGCTTCAGAATTCCTTATAGGGTTTAGGAATAATTCTTTGAAACCAGTAACTCTTCATCATCCCAAAGATGATCTAGAGAAGATACCATCAGAGACCAGAACATGTAATTATGAATCTCCAGGGAGAAAACCAGTAGAAGCAGTCCCTACAGAGAAAATGCCCCAAGAAGAATTGCAGAGAAAGGAATGTCGACACCTTAAGCCTATTCCTAGTCAGTGCTGTGGTCATAGACTTGCTGCAGATCGTGTTCATGAGAGCCGTCCTACGAACATGGCCCCTCAATATTCTAAGACACATCCAGAATCATGCAGTTATTGTGGGCTTTCTTGGGCATCTCTGGTGCATGGTGAAGGGGTGCTGCAACCCAATGAAACTTTGAAAAAGCAGATCTCAGAAGAGAGAAGGCAGCAACTGATGCTTCAGAAAATGGAGCTAGAAATTGAAAAGGAGCGCCTTCAGCACCTGCTGGCCCAGCAGGAGACAAAGCTTCTTCTAAAACAACAGCAGCTTCACCAGTCTCGACTGGATTACAATTGGTGAGTTCTGCCTGTTCCTTTAGCAATGTCTGTATTTTGGAGAACACAGTATAAAACCGTTGTATTGCAGTAGCAGATGTATAGAACCAGAGATTCTTCAGGATCTTGGCTTGCTCAAGATGCAAATCTCTACTAAGTAAATTCCCTTGTATTCTTTGGAAGACTTCAAAGATTACCTTGTCTTCCAAATTGTTAGCTTAGAGTATCTGTTTCTGAGCAGTCTGGTGTAACTTTTTCTGGGTTCCAAAGACAACATTTTAAAATGATATTACCTTTACACAGAATCCTTTGATGTTTGATATCATTGTGGACAATATTAGGCATTAAATAAAAGCTTGAGATTTCAGGGTGTGGAATTAGATTGTGAAGCAGCGAGATTAGCTGTCATCATTCCAAATTTATTTTTACCTGCCATAATATAAAATATAACAAATGATGGCTCCGAGTCTTCTAAATTCAAGCCTTTCTGGCCATGAAGGATGACCTGTTGAATGACGAATTCTCATAAACCTATCCACATTTAGGCTGTTCTTCCCTTTGCAATTCTTCCCTAAGAACAGTGTTTCAAAAGCTGAATTGCTGTTTTGTTATTAGTGTTTTGTTTCTCCACATTCTTGCTAGCATTTGGTATTGTCATTAATTTTTATTTTACCTCTTCTAATATGTGTATAGTGACATTTCATTGTAGTCTTAATTTGCATTTAATTAATGATGAATGATGTTGAACATCTTTTTGTGTGCTTGTTTGCCCTCCTAACTTCAGTAAATTCTCTCTTCAGTATTGCCTATATTCTAATTGGATCATTTGGGTTTTGCTGTCTGGAGAGTCGCCCAGGGTGGAGTGCCATGGCGTGATCTTGGCTCACTGCAACCTTTGCCTCACAGGTTCAAGTGATTTTCCTGCCTCAGGCTCCCTGAGTAGCTGGGATTACAGGCACACACCACCACACCTGGCTATTTTTTGTTAGTAGAGACCATGTTAGTTTCTACCATGTTGGCTAAGTTGGTCTCGAATTCCTGACCTGCCCACCTCAGCCTCCCAAAGTGCTGGGATTACAGGTGTGAGCCACCATTCCGCCTCCAGACTTTTTTTTTTGAGACAGAGTCTCGCTGTGTTGCCAGGCTGGAGTACAGTGGTGCGATCCCCGCTCACTGCAGTCCGCACCTCCCAGGTTCAAGAGATTCTTCTGCTTCATCCTCCCGAGTACCTGGGATTATAGGCATGCACTACCACACCCAGCTAATTTTTGTATTTTTAGTAGAGACGGGGTTTCACCATGTTGGCCAGAATGGTCTCGATCTCCTGACCTTGTGATCCACCCGCCTCGGCCTCCCAAAGTGCTAGGACTACAGGTGTGAGCCACCACGCCCTGCCAAGACATTTTTAATTGAACACCTTTCACCTCTAGTTCTTACTCCCACCATGTATTATCATAGCTGGTGCAGCCCAGAACTAGGACCATAAATCTATCCATTTAATTAATCAGTATCACAATTCATATTCCTAGGCTGAAAGTTGCCCTACTCTCTGGTCTACTTTTTAGATTTATGTAATTTTATCACTTTGGAGTTATCTGAAATTCAAGCTTCTGCACATTAGCATCATATAACAAGAATATCTATCTCAAATGAATCCTCCTAAGACATTGCTTTTCTTGTGCCACTTCCGAATTTTAAAAACTCATGATAATTTTGTATTAGGTTATGTTTATTCAAACTAATATTTGAAGCCTTTTATAATTTGGAACAACCTCTCTACCCATTTGTCCCACTTTTCCTAAGAAATTGTGTTTTTTTCAAAAGGCAGATTTGTTTCCTTGAGATCTTCTCAGTATATCATTCATGTTTCTTTCTCAAGCCATACCTTTCCCTCTGATTTAAATATCTCTGTCCTACTTTTCCATTTATCTACACCATGACTCTTCATTACAACACAGTCAAAATCCCACTACTTAAAATTTCTAAGTCTGGTTTCTTTTTCACATAACTAATAATTTGTTATTGAATATGTCCGAAATTAGCACCTTATTGTTTAATGTGTAATGTTGGTCTGTAATTCAGTTTAATTCTCCTTGTCTGAATACATATTTACTAAGCCATCTACTCTGCACAAAACTTTGTGAGGAGTACTAAAATAAGCAAGACTATATCTTGGCTCGGCATATTACACATAATCTCACTCTTTAATTGTATGTAATTTTAACTTTTATATATCTTTACTGACTTTGTCATTTACATTCCCCAAGGAATTTTTTTTTTTGAGACAGCATCTCACTCTGTCGCCCAGGCTGGATTGGAGTGGTTTGATCTTGACTCACTACAACCTCTGGCTTCTGGATTCAAGTGATTCTCCTGCCTCATCCTCTCAAGTAGCTGGGATTACAGGCACCTGCCACCACACCTGGCTACTTTTTGTATTTTTAGTAGAAATAGGATTGCACCATGTTGGGCAGGCTGATCTCAAACTCCTGACCTCAGGTGATCCACCTGCCTCAGCTTCCCAAAGTGCTGGGATTACAGGTGTGAGCCACCATGCCCAGCCCCAGGGAATTTCATTTCAACTAAATTCATGAATTACTATCTGCTATTCACAAGCCGTTGTTTATAGTGCTTAGGATGTTCTGGAAAAATATTGGGAAGGCAATCTAATTGAATAGCAAATGAGTAGCACAGAATTGTTATAGTAGTTAAGAATCTTGGGATGAGCTTGTCATTTTTGAATAAATTTGGTATGGCATTGACATTTCTGTAAATTGTAATTAATGATTCATTCTGCCACCTTGCTACTACATGACTGCTGGTAACAACTTTTGAAAGGGTATTATCTTTGTGAGCACTTTCCAGATTGATCAGAGAGGATTTATCCACAATATTATTCATGATTGTGCCAAGAACCATCTTAAATCATTTTTGGAGCAAAGTAATGTATGTATAATGAATAAAAATCAAGGCTAATTATAAATATTTACCTTTGTCTCCTACTCTAACAATATGCCTTAATACATGATTGATACCTATGATAAAATTCAGTGTTAACCAGTGAAAAACATGTCACCTTGAGAGAGTTGTGTGTCTGGCCCTCACTTTAGTCATTTGTAAATAGATAATGGTAAAAGTAGCTATGTTATAGAGTGGTTGTGAGGATTAATACAATAGTATATGTAAAATGCACTCCTTAAAGGTAGTTGCTGTCATCAAGATCATCACTACTGCTGTAGCAGCTATTCTGACTGCTATTGTTGCTACTGTTTTTTCACTTTTCTCATAATTGCCTGATTTGGGCATTTTGCATCTGCATTTACCTACCTATGTGTCACTACCAAATATTAGTCTTAAACTGTAAGTTCCTGAAGGTAATTAATCCATGTACTTTGTATATTACTGTACAGTTAGTTGGAATTATATGACTGTCTTTTGACAGTGATGAAAATGACAATATTGTTTTAATGTTTTTACACTTCATGGTTTGATTTCATAAAGAATATACTTTTATAGATGAGGACATTTCTTAAAAGCCTAGAGAATGAGTGTCACATATTTGATACCAGTGATTGACACTCAAACTCCTGGTAGAAGACCTTTTTACTGAGTTTTCAATGAGTTTTACTCTCCCTCCTCAGTACATGTCAGTGTGGGGCTAAGTAAGCATTGATGGATACAGTGTCTTCCAGTTCTTTTGGAAGAATTCATCTTTGACTCAGGGAAAATATGTTGGTCAGTGAGTTGTAGCCCTAATTCTTTGAAATATCAGTATGAGAAGTGGGTGCTTCCTGTATAAATAAATGTGATCAGGGTCAGTGATAATTAGTTACTAGACTTCACATTGAGACACTGGTGATCAAAATACACTTGTTTACAGTGCATAACTTTCTACGGCAGAGATTTCAAATGCTCCTATTGAAATATTTATAATTTTGAATTTTTAAATGATATTCTAACCAACTTAATCTTCCCTACCTTTCCTATAAAGAAAATTTAAGTTACCATGAAATCAATTTTTTATGTATATTTAGGAATTACTCATTTATTTTTGACAGACTGAGTTTTAATTTGAAAATAATTTCTGGGGATCGAGCTGAAAAAGCATGGTTTTCCAAAGTTTATCATTTAGGTTATCTTCACAAGATTAGAAATTCTTAAAATTAATTTTTACAGGTTAAGAACTCAGGCTGCATTTAAGCCGAGAGAACTGGTTGCTGAAAAAGAGCTTACTAAACCCCAAGAACTCAAACCGGATATGAATGGCAGTGACTCTGGACCAAGGTAAACCTGAAGTCTTCATGAAAACAAGAATATTAAGGGCGTAAATATTTAGGATATGTTTGGTATACATTTATAGCTCTATATTGATTAATACAGTTTTCTGACCATGTAAGTACATTCTTGTTATAAAATTTTGAAAAATATAGAAAAGTATGAAAAACAGAATAAAAATCATTCATAATCCTACACCTTTGAGATAATCCTTTGAGCCCTTTCTCCTATTTCTTTTTTTTTTCTTTTTTGATGTGGTATTATAGTCTATATTGAGTATTAATGATTATGCTTATACAGAATTTTATGTTACTTTTTTCACTATCATATTTTCTGATCATATTAAATACTCTGTGAAAACATTAATTCATTCAACAAATATGTATTGCTTGGTAACTGTCCCCAATATTTATCTATTAGTCTGTTATCAGATAATACAAGGTTTTATTATTATAAATTATGCCTTGAAGAACATTTCTCTAAATAAAGTTTTTTACTTTACCTCCACCTATTTCCTTGTTATAGATTCTTGTAAGTGGAATTACTAGTACAAAGGATATATGAATCTTTTTATGATTCTTGATTCACATTGGCAAATGGTTTTGTATGATTGCTGGCCTAGAGGCTAAATCTGCAACAACCAATCTGGATCCTGGGGCTAAAGAGTAGGCCTTGAACCTGGGTCCTGGATCCTTAGTCTGTGGAGCCAGCCCAGTACTAGGTTCTATGGGGTTAGGCCTAAGTCTGCCTCAGGGTGGGACCATAAAGACTAACCTAGCATGGGACAAGCCTGGTGAATGAGGTCAGGGATGCCACTAGACTGGATAGGGGTAAACTAGGGCTGTGTGGACTGACCTGGCTCTGGGGTAGTCTGAAATCTGAGGCAGGCCTGGAACTTGGAATGGCAGGATCTCACCTGATGCCGACGCAGGCCTGTTTAAGTTTTTTTGTTTGTTTTTTGTTTTTGATTTTGTTTTTGAGACGGAATTTCACTCTTGTTGCCCACACTGGAATGCAATGGTGCGATCTCGGCTCACCACAACCTCCACCTTCTGGGTTCAAGCGAGTCTCAGGTCTGTATGCTCAGTATAGAATCTTGGCCTGGAGTTTGGGACCAGGAGGGCCTGCCCAACACTAGGTTTTACTGATGTGGGCCTGATATTAGCATCTGAGGCAAAGTCTAGTTCTCATTTCCCTGTCTTGTCTGCCCAAGCAGAGGGTATCTTTCTCTACTGTGTTGGCTGAGTTTGGGGGAAGAGTGCTGCCAGTAACGTAAATCCATCCTTCCTACCCTCTTCAATACATTCTTTTTGATTTTTGTGCTACAGCCAAGTGCTATAATCTCTCACCTGGTTTATATAGCTCTTATAAAGGTATTTGTAGGTGGATAGCTGTTTGAATTGATGTTTCTGATGGGGGAGATGGGAGGGACAGGAACGAGTCCTTGAAAGTCCTATTCTGCCATCTTGCTGACGTTCCTCTTCCTACAAGCAGTTTTGACTGTTTTAGATGTTTCCTCTTTTATCTGTTCCTTCTAGTATTTATATCCGTATTTCTGAATAACAGACTTATGTAGTCATTGAGTATTGACTTTCTACTATGGAAGTTGATGATTTAGCTCTCACTGATAACCATCTATTTGCTTCCTCCTTTTCTCCCTTTTTATCTTCCCTCTGTTTACCTTTCTTTCTTCCTTTTTCCCTCTCCTCCCTCTCTCCATATTTTTGTCTACATATATATCATACTCCCACACATGCTATTTCCTTCCTTCTGTCCTCTCATATATCTATATCAAAATATTTATAATAAGACTGTAAATATTTTATGCACAGCTGAACTATGTACTTCACTATTATTAAATTTAATTTTGTATAATTATTTTCTCTGGAGTTTAAAAATGCCTTACTCAGCACAGAAAGACAAATACTGTGTGATGTATCTTAGATGTAGACTCTTAAAGGGTTGAATCAGTGGTTGCCAAGGGCTGGGGGTTTGGGAGGTTGGGGATGGGGCGGGGAGCGGAATAAGAAGATACTGCTCAAAGACTGCAAAGTTTCAGTGAGGATGAATACGTTCTGGAGGTCTGTTTTATAGCATGGTGACTATGGCTAGTAATAATGTATCATATAATTGAATATTGCTAAGAGAGTACATATTAAATGTTAACACCACAAAACATATAAATATGTGAGGTGATGGATTTGTTAACTAGCTTGATTTAATCAGTTTGCAATGAATATATATACAATATATAAAAGCATCACTTTGCATACAATAAATATATATAATGTTTACCAATTATAATTTACAAGATATTCTTCCTGGAGACTTCCATAAAATCCTGCTCTAGTATGAACTTAATTATTCTTTAGGCATTTTGTCTGTTGATTTCATCTGAAATTTTCTTACCTATCATTCTGGAAATTTTCTTTATTTATTTTCTATCTTATATTCCTTTTTTCCTAGATCACATGCTGTCCTCTTTTTGGTTTATATCATTTCATCTTACTAAAACATGCCCTGCAGTAGCTTACTGTAGGAGTACACAGGCAGTAATTTTTTGTGTGTTATACCTCTGAAAAATGTCTTTAGTCAATCTTCATGTTTAATTTATAGTTGAGCTTTATATAGCATTCTGAGTTAGTAGTTAGTTTTTCTCAGACAGGATTGAGAGTTGTGTTCTATTACCTTCTAGTTTCTGGTTTTATCATTAAGAAGTGCATTGCAATCTGATTCTTGATCTTTTTATGTGACTTATTCCCCATCAAAATTATTAGGACTTGTCTTTAAAGTTCTTCTAAAAATTAATACTGATGTGCATAAGTTACACCTTTTTTCATTCATGCAGAATCTTTTAATTGAGAAACTGTCTTCAATTTAGAGAAATTTTCTTTGTTAATGTATTGTCTCTTTCAAGAACTCATCTCACCCAGATGTTGACTTAGAATCAACTCTCATTTTTTTTTCTCCTATATTTCATATTCCTCCTTTTTTACTTTCTTTCTTTTCTTTCTTTTTTTTTTGAGACAGGGTTTTACTCTGTTGCCCTGGCTGAAGGTGAGCAGCACAATCATGGCTCATTGCATCCTTGATTTCCTGAGCTAAATGGTCCTGCCCACTCAACCTCCCAGGTAGCTGGGACTGCAGGTGCATGTCACTACACCCAACTAATTTTTTTGTATTTCTTGTAGAGACACGTTTTGCCTTGTTGCCCAGGCTCTTCTCAAACTCCTGAGCTCAAGTGATCCACCTGCCTCAACCTTCCAAAGAGCTGGGATTATAGGTGTGAGCTGCTGCACCCAGCCTTATAATTTTTAATTTCTAAAAACATCTTGTGCTTACAAAGGCCATTTTTTAATAACCCATTCTCATTTTACCTATGCAATGTTTTCTTCTTATCTCTAAGAATATTTGTAATAATTTTTGAAGTTTTATCTCTTCCTGGTGAATTGTGTCTATTTTCACCAAGCTAAAATTGCTTTTTTCCACAAATGGATCATCAGTGATCCACCTATATTGTGAAGCAAAACAATAAAAAATTATGAAAAGCTCTCAGTATATTATGAGCAGAGCTTGTCAGCTAATGGACTTCACCATGATCAGGTAGGCACATTGGGAACTCTTACTTGTTACTATCCATAGGTTTTCTTCTCTTGGGATGATCCTTTTCCCTAGGGATAAATCGCTTGCTGGTGTGAGAATAAAGGATAGAGGCATTGTATAAGTTTCACTGCCACTGTAGGGAGCTGAGGGGAGTGAAAAAAAATGGGCTCATCACTTGTTAGGTAGGCTTTCACTTAATCTCCCTTTTAACTATATGGATTTCTGCCCTCAATGTATTTCAGGCCCGGGAGTTCAGGATCATTCTTTTTCAACCTCTCCTGGGGGATAAACTTCCAGTCATCATCATTCAATGGGACAGATAGAGGAGGACATACTGACTTTTCACTGCGATAGAGACTTCAAATCAGCTGTGCTTTTAGTACCATCTGCATTTCTATCTGCTTCCTCCAGTCCCTGAGCCTTTCAGGAGTTCTCTGACATGTTTCAGCTTACAGCACCTCTCAATCACAGCTAGGAGATATTTCAGTTTTGACTTTTCTACTTGGCTAGTTGAGTTTCAACTCATACATCTGCTTTCCAGCCTTCTAAAATTCTGTAATATCTCTTCTCTGTTGTGCTCTCCTCACTTTGCAACCTCATAGGTTTTATAACATTTTTATTCTTTTAATATTATTTTTCAGTGATTTTAGAAGAGAATAGAGATGTGTATTAAATCAGTCATGTAAATTAGCTCTCCAGTGTTTATTTGTATACTTAAACCATATTTGGCAATTCAGTAGGCAGAAAGATGGAATCTTGTAATTTGCAGTTACTCTGTATTCAATTAGGATGAACATTTTTCTATGTTTATGAATGCTTTATGTTTCTTGTGGAATTTTCGTTTCTTTCCTATATTCATATTTTTTATGTAGGAATATTATAGTTCTTCCTTAGTTGATAGATAAGAACTTATTATATATTTTTTAATTTAAAATGTTTTTTGGAAGAAGAAAAGATTTGTTATTTTATTAGTTTGGCTCTAGTTACATATACATATACATATTTTTTTTTATTATACTTTAGGTTCTGGGGTACATGTGCAGATCATGTAGGATTGTTGCATAGGTACATACATGGCAATGTGGTTTGCTGCCTCCATCCCCCTGTCACCTATATCTGGCATTTCTCCCCATGTTATCTCTTCCCAACCTCCCCACGCACCGCTGTCCCTCCCCTAGCCCCCACAAAAGACCCCAGTGTGTGATGCTCCCCTCCCTGTGTCCGTGTGTTCTCATTGTTCAACATTCGCCTGTGAGTGAGAACATGCAGTGTTTGGTTTTCTGTTCTTGTGTCATTTTGCTGAGAATGATGGTTTCCAGATTCATCTATGTCCCTACAAAGGACACAGACTCATCATTTTTTATGGCTGCATAGTATTCTATGGTGTATATGTGCCACATTTTCCTTGTCCAGTCTATCATTGATGGGCATTTGGGTTGATTCCAGGTCTTTGCTATCGTAAACAGTGCCACAATAAACGTGCATGTGCATTTGTCTTTATGATAGAACAATTTATAATCCTTTGGGTATATACCCAGTAATGGGATTGTTGGGTGAAATGGAATTTCTATTTCTAGATCCTTGAGGAATCACCACATAGTCTTCCATAATGGCTGAACTAGTTTACACTCCCACCAACAGTGTAAAAGTATTCCTATTTCTCCACATCCTCTCCAGCATCTGTTGTCTCCAGATTTTTTAATGATTGCCATTTTAACTGGCATGAGATGGTATCTCAATGTAGTTTTGATTTGCATTTCTCTAATAATCAGTGATGATGAGCATTTTTTCATGTTTGTTGGCCTCAAATATGTCTTCTTATGAAAAGTGTCTATTCATATCCTTTGCCTACTTTTGGATGGGTCTGTT